>CAAKHC010003603.1:6537-27002 GCA_901007825.1 Macroramphosus scolopax | reverse complement strand
GGTAACAGATGGTGAATTGACTGATTTTGAAAAGTATTTTCCACAGATTTCCTGGAAACAGCAGATGTCACACGTTTAAAGCCTTAATAGGAATTTCTCATATACAAAACATATACAATGAAAGTGAGTGTGTGTGTGTGTGTGTGTGTGTGTGTGTGTGTGTGTGTGTGTGTGTGTGTGTGTGTGTGTGTGTGTGTGTCTGTGTGTGTGTGCAAGGGTGACCACGAAGGGGTGAAGAAGGAGAAAGTGGGACAGAAATGCTAAAGAGAAGATATTTATAGTACATATCCTGTAACGGAATGGATGTGGGGCAAGAAGTGGGGGATGAAGAAAGAAGAGAGAGAAATAAAGAATCGTATCGCATGAACGAAGCTAGTAGAAAATGACATGGGCCCGTCCCTATCAGAGCCGTGTCCTTCCTGTGTTCCCAGTTTGTTTTATGGTGTTTTCCTCCAACTCTTGCTGTGAGGAATAGTGAACCGTCGCGGCACGAGGCCTAATGAAGCCTCCTACCAGGCCCTGGGGAGTAGCTCCATCTTCCCTCCACCATCTATCACCACCCTGCGTCCCACCTATGGAGACGTCCAACATCCGCGTCCCATTCTCCTTCACCAGCATGAGCAGTAAGCAATGAAAGTACGCGACAGTGCGTACGCGACCCCCTGCCTCTTTCACCTTCAACTTCTACCCACCACTTCCATCTCACCCCGAGTCACACGTTTCCATTTTCTCTGGTCATCAGGTGTGAAATCTACAATGAGATACTCGATTGCCTACCTTGCCTCTGTGAGATCTGTGCACAGGAGACTATATACAGAAATCATCATTATTTCTCCCCCTGCAGCCACGCCTTCATCCAGAGGAGCCGATCCCAGCGGCACGAGCGGCCATGTTTATTTCTGTAATTACTTCAATGCATCAGAATCAGGCCAGTCAGTATGTGAATAACAACAGCCCTCGTTTCCATGGACACGCATTCATAGGTAAGACGGTCTGCAAAACATGCCCAAAAAATCCAACAAGACAGAGTTATACGACATAAACAAAAGAAAGTGCGCAGCCGTCGGGGACACCATTGAAGCCCCTTGGCTCATTCTGGTGAAAGATGGCTTCTGTCTGAATGCTCCGTCCTTAGAGGGGAGATCATGCAGAACGCTCAGCAATTACCGGCCATTTCTGGCCTCTCCGGCAGTTGGAGAACTTGTGGCCCGACACCAAAACCCCGACCTACTGGGAACATGTGGTATTTCCATTAATAGAGTCTGGAACCAAACAGGCACCTTCGCCTGGGGCGGCCTGTCAGTGTGCCCACCCCGGCACCACTGCTCCCCTCCACACTTCAAGTCCATTGAGCTTTTTGCTCCGACTTTCTATCGCAGCACCAGTTTTCTTTTGTCTCAGCGTTTCTTCTTTTAAATGTATTTTTGTCTTTCGTTGCATTCGTTCTTCTATATTTCCAGTTTGATTTAGATTTTTCTACATTCTCCTCATACATTAACTTCCCAATAATATTTGTCCATAAAATAAACTCTGACTATTGATATGGACATGTTGCATGATAGTCTGAAATTAAAACCGTTCTCGATTATATTTGAGCCTGCTCTTTATTTATTTCATAGTCCAAGTGTCTGTTAGCTGACAGCAGTCGTGCTGCAATGGCTCTATTAGTATGACAGGCGTCTTGTTTATGCATTGTGCAGATGCACTTTCTGTGCAATTTAAACCTTGAGTGTGAGCGCTGCGTGCCGTGTCTGCACTGGGCGCTCTGCATAATTTCTTTATGCCTGATCAGCGTTACACAGCATCACCTACAAATCCAAATGGGATTAATATATTGTAATAGTTCTATACAGTATCTGTTACCTTTTAATTGGTGATCCACACCATCACACACACGTCATCCGGTGGGGACTAATGTGGTACAGTTTGTTGTAAAATTGCGTTTTTGACTCGGCCCCCTTTCACGTTCTCTGTGTGGCCCATTATTTTTGGTTCCTGTTACAGAGGACGTGTGGGAGTAAACAGCTGCGTAAAGCCAAGTCGACGAATCTATTCGTCGAAATTAGAGGCAACACAGCAAAAAATCTCCACAAGCGACCAATCAAAGCTCCTCTAGAGTCCACTGCTGCCATTGGTTGATATCCTTCAGCCAGGGACCAGACAAGGAGGTCCACCTAATTGCTGCAGGTCGGAGTTTCTTCTCCCCCTCGACCATCCTTAAGGGGGCTGTGTATTTGAGTCCAGCAGAACGGAACGGGCTTTAATGATATAGTACAATACGATACGTTTATTTCCTCTGTGGAAATCAATACACAGAGTCAGAGAGGCGCTGGAGCAGCGTTGGAAACAATCCATGTGATCTGTTGATCTGATGACATGTCAAACGTGCTGAAGGTGTTGCACTTAACAATTCAGCAGGCCGTTGAAAGAAACAGAAACTGTGTTGGTGCTGCTGGGCCATGGGTCCATCAATCATCACACTTTTACAACAGCCTTCAGAGCTACATGCTACTAGCTGGGGTTACCTACCTTTTGTCTTGTTTCCTTCCTTCCCTACTTTCCATCCCAACCTTGTAGTCTTTTAATATTGTTTGGACAGAACATTTTCAATCAATAAAGGTTGTTTAATATGTCATAATTTGATTAAAGACAAGAAACACAAGCTTCAAACCGTGAGGGTGGAGCAGAAGAGCCGACGGCTACTCACCACGCTGACTTTAAAGGCATAGAGCAGGTCAAAGGGCAACGCAGCCACCAGGTCGATGATGAACCACGTGGTCAGGTAATGAATGCAAATCTGCCGAGCGTCGAAGATCACCTGGCCCGACTTGCTGACGTACGTGGTGCGGAAATTAAAAACGATGTCTGAAAAAGAAAGGAAAAATCTTTATGACATCTTCAGTCATTCAACAACAAAGAGGGTCAGAGGAGCGTGGATGCACCAACCTATGATGAAGAGAATCTCCACTGCGATGTCACTGACGGTCGTGCTGCGGGTCAGATCATCATCATCACCGATGAAGCAGACGTTGTAGGGCACAGTCACGGCCACGTAGAAAGTAGCGAGCAGAATCAGCCAATCCCAGCCGGCCTTGAACGTGCTGTAATGAAGGAGGATGAATTTGGACTTCTTGGCATCTGCTACCTTGTACTCTGGCAGAGCGGGCGGGTCCCCAAACACATTCTGTACAGGACAGAATGAGAACACGGACTCGGTGTTTCACAGTGTGCAGAGAGGACGAACCACATTAGTTAACGAATTGTGTTACGTCTTTCCCTCGTTGCTTGAGGTGTGTGTTGATACCTTGTTCAGCTTAATTTTGCTCTTCTCTCTGCTGTGGAGGTGCCCCGAGATGTGGTAGAGGACGGTGCTGCTCCGCAGACGGGTGGAGCTAAAATGAGAACCTGTTTTCACCCTGCCACGCCGTCGTTCTGACACACACACACACACACACGCACACACACGTAAGGCTCAGTTAAAATCCTTTCTTCTATACTTTACCCCCCGAGGTTAACTCCTGATGACTGAATCAGTCATTACACTTGATGAAATACATAATAGTCTGGGGAAACATGAATATGCAACAGCAATAATTTGTTAAATCCAGAGCAAAGAACACGATGTCTGAGTGAAGAAGAAGTTCTTACAATAAGTTCCCTTTTGTGTACGCCGAAGAACATTTTCCTCCTTTTCTTTCAGTCATAAATCAGTTTTTTATTACACAAACTCATTTCTCAGGTTGAATAAATCACAACGGAGGCAGAGGGGTAGTTGAGCATTGTTAAACTCCTGTGGTATCGGTGAAGGAGATAGTAGAGAGTGACGTGTGCAGACTTGGAGAATAGAAGAAGGCAGTGATGGGTTTCAAAAGCCGGTTCTCAGGGTTGGTCGGTGAACCCAGAGGAAAGGACGGAGGCCACGTCGGCTCGAGGGCGAATAATTATAACAACAAAGCTGAGGAATAGCAGTGAAAACTGCTATTGAGTTTCCTTTGGAAAGCCTTCGCGTTCGGTGTGTAAGTGTGTGTGTGTGTGGAGCCCAGATGAGGCGAGCAGACAGGGCCCATCCATAACGCGGTGCAGCCTTGGGGGACGTGACACGGCAGGAGCACAGAGACATGCTTATTTTTAGATCCGATGAATTTCCCTTTGCTTTTAAAACCATTCTTGAGGGGGAAGAGGAAGAGTATTGGGGGGGGATGGAAGGCAGTGTGTCTGAAGAGGGAAGACGAAAGCATGTAGGGCAGATAGACGGGTGATGGGGGGATAGATAAACACTGTAATAACAGCTGGAAGAGATGAGAGACAGCGAGAGGGTGATTTTACTGAAAGGTGTCTGAAAAGAAAGAGCAGAGAGGAGGTGGTGGAGGGAGGCCGATGTTGACGCCGAACTCTGGGTTTCCCTCTTTTGCACACGCTGCCTGGTCAGCAGGGATGAAAGACACCTAAATGGGTCACATCCAAGACGTCTGCAAAGGCTCTTCATCATCATGCATTGAAATGCCCTGTTGACTTTACAGAGTGAGGCCTAGATGTGATGGATGGAGGGTAACACGGCTCCTCAGTCTCTCCTTCAAACCGGATATTTTTGTGTGTTTATACCGAGAACAAAGATGGAAATCAGGTAGGGTTTGTATACAGCCAAAAGAACATGTTAGGAAGAAGACAGCGGATGAAACGGTCGACAAAACACGTTCTGTTCGTTTCACATTAAGAACAGTGAGCCAAGACTGACGTTTACATTTTTTTTATTGTTGTAACCATGACAACGGAATTAAAACCCATTCACTTTCAAGACAGATGAAGTCGTCCTGAATCAGGAGGTGGCTTATCAATAAACATGATAGATGGATGGATGATTTGCACCCTGTGGCCGTCGGGTAGGTGGATAAAACGTTAACAATATCTAATGTAGTGATAATACCTGCAGTGCGTGTTAAATGGCCATCGTGATTTATTGTACACACTTTGTAATACTCATATTAAACTACTTTTTCAGCCGAGGCTTGAAAAAACACAAAAACAAGCGCACACAATATGCAAATGCTTTATGAGCCTTACGACCAGTATTCACATTTAAATGAGCTTGTCAGACCCGAACCCATTACAGTGAGGTGTGTGTCTCTGTCTCGAGGCGTGCAGCTGCTGCATCAGCCACTTTCCTATACTATGAAAAGCACTTCATTATGTGAGCAAAAATAAACTTTTCTTTATGCTTCCGGTTCTCCCTTATTTACGGTGATGGGAGTAATTAGGTAAATCCATGGGAGGTACAGACACACACACACACACACACAAACTACACTGTGCACACAAACTACAATCCTTTCCTTCTGATCCATGATATTAATTCCCCACGGATGTAAATTGAGCGTTGAGTTTTGGCTGTAACGTTACAACTTGCCAGGTAAAAGTTTGCCCTGCAGTCATGCAGTCCATCGGCACACTGACCTTCCTTCTTGTCCTCTTGGATAGCTCTGGCTTTAGTGTCTGTGATGTCCTTAAATGAGGCCAGAAAGAGCACCACATCTCCCTTCTCATTCTTAATTGGTACAATGTCCAGCAGGCACCAGAACAGCACCACTGAAAGAGAAAAACATTCCTATTAACACTGTTCTGCACCACCTCTGACTGTGTGTGTGTGTGTGTGTGTGCGTGTGTGTGGTAGCCAGTGCAACAATTCCATCAGAGAATCGCAGACTTATTAGTAAGCCTATCTACAGTTCGACGTCCCTTTGGAGTAGCAGAGCCTTTAAATAGACCCAGCCACTGTTCCCCAGGCACAGCAAGAGATGAACCCATCTCTGAGGTCCCATCTCCTGCTAAATAGATTGCTTTTCAGGAGGAACTGCGGGTCAACGTGTGTGTGTGTGTGTGTTTGTGTGTTTTTGCACTGGCGTTGTGCTCTTTTTGGTACCACTTTTATGAGCGTGATTCATCAAATCAACAACATTTTTTGTGCAAGCAGATCGAATCTTAAAACTACATGATCGATTATGTGCAGAAAAATGTTCCCAAAAACATCTTTTGCTATCAACTTCTAAGGGATCCGGCTTTTTAAACAGCCAAATTCTCTATCATGGCCCCCTTCCAGTAGCTAACCATGCCTGCTGTGCGGCGCTGAGCAGTGGCATTTTCTCTACAAACAGCTGCCTGTCGAGGCCAAAACCGACACTATGAGAGCTCATCACGACTGTCAAGTTGCAGCCGGACAGCTGATGTTGTAAAACTTAAAGCAGAGGAGCTGCAGAGTCTATGAATCTCTTTGGGTTCATCATTACAAGCGACTCCTCTTACATTGGACATGTTTTTATTGTATAACTGTCATAGATATTTCAAAGGTGCCAATGTTAAAAGGGTCACTGGCAAAAAGACAGACAGACAAAGTTAGCAACGAGCATTTATCAATTAAAGAGCCAACTATTTCCCTCAGGAGTTAGTTGAAACTTGAAACTTCCAGATTTCGCCACTCAGAATCCTTTTCTTCCATCATTTCGTCAAGATGACTTTAAAGCAGAGCCTGATTCTTTTCTGTTCTCTAATAGAATTGAACTGCTGATTACGAGGGATTTCCCCTGGAGTTTCCTGCCATCACTCCCACTCACTATCTTCCTCGCCTGGTGATGACTCAATCACAGTGTGTTCATATCTTTGTGTGTGTGTGTGTGTGTATATGCATGCCATGCGAGGCAGCTCTCTCAAGCACACAGTGAGAGAAAAGGCGTCGTTGATTGCGAGCACCGAGCTTTTCTCCTCGTCAGGCAGACAGACGGAAGACAAACCGGGTCAATCAATTCAAGTCAGGTCAATTTATTTAAAGATCACATTTGAAACCAAGAAAAGTAACCCAAAATGCTTCAAATGGAGATCAAATAATAGGATTATTTGAATAACAAATAAACAAAGTATATACAGAGGGGATAGAGAGAATAGAGGGTATATATGGTTTAATTCCTTATACCAGTGAGGAGTTTTCACTGCAGCTGGTTGAAGAGGCTGCAGCGAGATAAGGTACACTGACTGATCCCTACATAGAGAGAGTCGAGGAAATAACAGCCTAAACTACAGTCTCCACATCTGCAGGAGAAAAGAATGATTTCATGATTTTACAAACTATAAAGTTTATTTAGTTTCAGCATCGCAGTTTTATTCTGGTTTAGCTGAAGGAAGTTTTTTGTCCTCCAGGATTCTACATCCTCAGTGCAGCATCGACATAAGCTAACAATGCTTGGATCAGTAAGAGGTACAGCTGGGTGTCGTCTACATGACAATCAGCAGCCGTGTGTTTACTTTCAGTGCTCTGTTGTGACAGGCAGAAAGAGAAGGATGAGACAACAAAGACAGACTGACACGGAGCGAGTCAGACAGACTCACAGGCAAACTAACACGTAGCATATTTGGAAATGATAAAAGGAATCATAAGGAAGAAAATTGCATTACAGGAGGAGAAGCGGAGATGGACAAAGGATAAGAATATGTAGGTGGTGAGAGCCAAAGAGATGAAGGAGCGCGGCAGAGAAGACAACAAGGCGAGAGACGGAGCGGCGTCGGCAGATCACATCTGCGACGGTATTAGCGAAGCTCTGTCTACACAAACGGCACTGAGCCATCTGCTGAGTCTGCTTTTGAAATCAATCAAAGAAAAATATAGGAAAGCGCTGCAACATATGGCACATAGCATCATAAAGATTCAGAATAGGGGGCATGTATATACCTTGGCTTGGACCTCGGTAGCTACATAAATACGAATGAGGTGATGAGGTTGGTGCAGCTGTTCAAGTGGTGCCGCGTCCACACTGAGTGGTTGGTGGAAGATATAAAGACACTGTAGATGTAGACTGTAGTAACTCTTCATCAGATCTGTGATGAACCAACTGCTGAAAAATTCACTCCACAGCACAAATGTTGCCGGGCTCAATTAAATGAACAAGGTTCTGGTTTATTTAATCATTTAAAGATTCACACTACTGAATCTACTGTCGGATGCAACAAGAGACATCAGACATCACAGCCAACAGGTATCCGCTGATGCCCATATGTGTTCATTATTCCAAGTCTTCTTCTTTTTTTTCAGGGACCAGCTGGCTAGTCAGCGAGGCGCAAAACATACTGTCGGCCCGGCAGCCGGCCTCGGTGTAATTAAAGAAGACGGGGTTAAGGAGTCGCTAAACTGCCGGATATGAAAGTTAAATGTGTCTCAGTGAGCATTAACATGAGGAAGGTTGTGACTGGTGGCCATGTTTAATCATCTTTTAATGAGAATAGGACAATTAAAAAGTTTCACGTCCGTTCCTTTATTCATCACTTGATGAATTCGTATTTCCGTCCAGGCCAATTTAAATGGAGAAATAGCCATTTAGCACTGCCGTTCATTTATTGAAATACATGAGGAAAGTCCTGCAGACTCTCTAATAGCTTTCTGTACTTCTGTGCAATCATAGACGTGTGCAGAGACGGACGCCTGGAGAGGTCACCAAGAGTGAAAGCAAAGACCTTCATCACGCCCTGGCTGGTTGCAGGTGAGGTCACAGTGTTATGTTACTATAAACTATAACTTACTGACAATGCTTACCTGTCTTATTGTAAAATATGATTTCATCCTTAAACTCCTTGCGCTCCTCCAAGGCATCGTCGATGCTGAGAATGATGCTTTCGCTGGTCTCCGGTCCGTACAAGAACTTACAGGCGCAGCTCTTCTGCATGACCTCTGCCCTGGAGAAGCCTGTGAGCTCACAGAAGCCATCGGAGCAGTAGACGATGGGGAAGCCCTTCGACACCTGGGCGTTGGCCAGTAGGAAGTTGCTGTCTGCGGGAGGAGAGAGAGGAAGAGGCGGCATGAGAAGGATAAGGAGCGAGATGATGAAGTTTATGGAAGAGTCATACAGAACTGCTGGTATCTCACCTCCAAACAGAAAAACAAAGTTAATGTTACCCAAGTTGCCTAAAATATCTTCAGGCCAAAATAATATATGTTTTCTTGCTGTAGGCAGGTGGAGATGATGATCACACAGGCTGCAACTCTTCTTTATACAGGTACACGTCATAGCTCATTATTTTACTCCCTCCGAAATCCTTACAGCTATCAATACCAATACTTTACCACTTATTGAGCGATGCCTGCGAGCTAGTTCAGGCAATCAGCTCGAGCTGCACAGCTACGCAGACGGGACACGCGCCACTCTCCACGTCGTCTACCGATCACACCCCCCAATTTGGCTGTCTCTTTAAACTACAGTGATTTCCCATCTCTCCCTCTGCCTGTCGACGTCTCATCCGCCCTGTATCAGATAAATAAATACTTCAAACTGAGTTGTCTGACTCAAATATATTTATGGCAAAGCATCACATGAACATGATCTACCCCCCCTTACACACACACAAAAACTCTTTGCACTTCAAAATATTAATAATGGAAACAAATTAAACTGGTCAAGGGGCGCCTCACTGTATGTTTCATTTAATCGCTCTCACGAGCCAACAGGGCTAAACTGTGACTTCCAGCCGTGTGGGCCTGTGTGGGCTGCAACATGAAGGTCACTTAATAAACCACTGAACTATCTGCGAGCTAAAGTGCCGTCGAATCCTTCTCTTGAAACTCATTCCCCGGTGTTAAGAAATTGACCCTGAATTCATCATGTTTTTTTCGGCGAGCGTTGCGGGAACGAGTGGAGGACGAGTGGCTGAATGTGCTGAAGTGATGATAGCGAGAACAGAATCCCATAAGCGCTGAAGTCTTTCCCAATTAATTAGAGGATTTGTCTAAATAGCAGGTTGAAGTGGACCAGCTGTTTATACCTCAATCCATCCATTACAGCACAGAAACAAACATCGCAGGGCCGACGTATGTGGAGAATATCGCTGAGCTGTGCTGATAGGCGGCTGTTGTTTACAGAACAATGCACATCGTAGCAGACAGTGTGCTCTGCAGATATTATGTGTGTGTGCACACTTAGTAATATGATAAGCAGTCAAATCTGTTCATACTAGCTCCTATGTTGCATAATGCAATATCACACACACACACAGTCATTTAAAGGTACATTCAACATTGCTAAATTATACACACACAAGCACACACACACACACACACACACACAACAAGAGCTTGTTAATAATCCCTCCTTGAGCCACCCTGCAAAGCGACTTGTTTCAATTATATTTCATTACAGGAATCAATTTTCTGCATCAATAATTCCCTTTTCCACCAAGCCCGGTTTTTAATTGTTTTATGTTGTGTGTCAGGCTTTGTGGGAGAAAACCACCTCAGAGTTCAACAGGGAATACAGCAGCAGAGAACAAAACCCTTGTAAGCGTCTCTCAAGAGGAAGAAAAAAAGCGACATTCTCTCTTTCATAATTCAGCAGTCAACAATTGCTTCTGCATGCTTGCTGGAACTGCACGACGAATCAGGAGTCAGGCCACTTCACGGGGTGTGTGACTCGCTTTGAGCAGGATACGGTGGCAGGTTATTTAACATAGGTTAAAGGAAATGATTGGCAGTATTTTGCACTTTTGTTTTTGTCACCAAATCCCATGAAAGAGGCAAAATCAGTTTCTCAATGCATTCTTAATCCCCAAGTCAGTCTGTGATTCGAGTCAAACCCAGAACCCGTCAATTCTATTGAAAAATATATAAGTTGTAAAGGTGTCGCAAAGCTAAATAATTTAAAAAGCTGTGAACTGTGACTTTGAGCAAACATTACTTAAACAAGGCAGCGGCGGTTTTGGTGCTCCAGTGAGTATTTACAGCAGCAGGACTGTTCATCTGGGATCGTAATACAATAAACAATAGTTCCCATGTTGACTGTAACAAAGGAATACTGTGAAGTGGTTCCATTATGTGTTGTTAACAATGAATGGGGGTCTATGGCACAGAAATATCAGCTATATTATGCTTTGGTTACACAAGAAATACCTGTCAGGAGGATTAATGAAATGGTTTTGGTCCCCCAGTAAAATGTATTATATCTAGTGACAATGACGTCCTTTCATAGGAGAGAAAAACACAACAAGAATGTTTTGTCAGCAGCAATACTCTGACTGCACGGCCCAGACAGATGGTCAGAGCAGGTCTCAGCATCGGGGGCGGCTGTCAGGCGTGAGGCCCCTCAGGCTCGGGGTAAGCAGAGAGAGACCGACAGGACTGCCGGCCTCTTAGGGACCGGATGCAAAGGCCTGCAGCCGATCTGATGGCAGCCGCCAGGGCACGAGAGGGAGGCGTTGACAGGAACATATTGTTTAGGGTAACTATACTGTGTTTGACAGGGGATTGCAGCGGGTGCAGAGAAGTGACTGATAGTTTATTATCTAATTGAAGGAATGAAATCTGCCCAGCTGGACACACAAGTAAAACATTTTAAACAAGCAGGAAAGAAAGGAAGGAGGAAAGTTCCCATTGGAGCCTGTTTCTCCTTGTGCACAGGAATGTTTTCTGTTTCAACTTGGTATAGGGAAACTTTGGAAGTCAAAGCACTACTGAATCCTTTTACAGGGAGTAGTGTCGGTGCACTATGTGCCAAAGTAATCAGCCACCCTAGGAGGAAACCCATTTCAGCCACTCGCAATCTCATTCTTTCGGTCACTACCTGCAGCGTGTGACCGTGGGTGAGAGTTGGAACATAAATCAACTGCTAACTTGAGAGCCTCACTTCCCGGCTCCTCCTAAGGAATGTAAACTGTACAGCTGGATATACTAGTAAAAGACATATTCCTCAGAAGCCCTTTGCTTTAAAACTGTCCAGAGTCATCAGAAAAGCCATTTTTCACAACCAACTCTACTTCTACAACCGACTTGATTATTTTTTTAGATGAGATATTTCTGCGTTTATGGTTTTTATCCTTGTTTTTCAAACACATGCCACTTCCATCGATGTAGTTCTAAGCAATGGGGTCGATATTACAGGAGAAGGGCACTCAGCAAGCGCAGACATCCAACAAGTCCAATGAATATAAATGTTTTTACAATGTTAAACGGATCTTCCCTTTAATCCAAAGCTCCTGAATTGAATGAAAGTGAGAATCATCCTTCTCTTTCTTCACCTTTCCTCCCCCCCTCCCTTCGACTGTCCTACTTTCTGCGGCTCCGTTTTTTTTGGTTTACGATCGAGCGTTACATCCATCATCCCTCCACGTACCCTCTTTATTTCCAGCCCTCCCTCACTCACTCTCACTGTCCAACACCCTTCTCTGCCTCCCCTACCAACCTCCGCTCCCTCCATCCTTCCTCTCTTCCCAGCTGTTCTTTATAGCCCTCCAACTGTTTTGAATCTCTCTGCCTAATTACTCTTCATCTTCTCTCTACCTTTGGAATTCCACCAGACTATCCACCTTTTCCCCAAGATCATTTATTTCCTTCCCTCTATACAGCTTCACCTTCTTTCCCACCACCTCTATGGGATCCATCTGTGAACCTAAATAAAAAGTCTGAATCATCTCTTTTCTTTTCCCCAAGTTTCCTCCTCTCCTCTCTCCATTTTCTCGGGCTCTCCATTGTCTTCCCACATCTCTATCTCCCTCTCCATTCTGAATTTCTTTTGGCTAATTGCTCCAGCGTAGAAACTCATAGATCATCTGCTCTCATGCTCATAATACTGTATGACAGCTGCTGGAGAAACCCCATCAGAACAGGGAAAAGAGAGGAGGGGGGATACAGACAAAGAGAAGTGAGGGAGGGCAGCAATAAAGGGGAATGATGGTAATTGAACCTTGTTATGTAATTGTTGGGAGAAAGAATTGTTTGCATGAGGCATTAATGACAGATTCTGTCACCAAATCATGAACCAACAAGTTTCTATAACTTCCTAATAAACAAAGGTCTAGGTGAATAGTTTCCAGACACTAGTAGATGCTAACCTTAGCTTAGCTAAAAGACTAAATAAAGAAGAATTTGCTGGGACCTGTAACATCTTATCATCACAAGATAGGTGATAGACAGATACAGAACGTTTAAAGCTGTTTTGCTGAGCTAAGCTAACCAGCCACTGGTATATATATTTTTTTGCTTTGCTCACAGACATGACAGCAAATCTCACAGAAGAGCGAACTGTTCCTTTAAGTTTCGAGCCAGACGTCGTCTCATTCACCTTTCTCGCGGTGACATTCACAGACTGTTGGCACGTGCGTTTTGGCTGCTCCGCGAGCAAGCTGCTCACACGATCACACACTTTCACACCCTGATGACGCAGCATCAGGAGCAGTTAAGGGTTTGCATGTCTTACCTAAGGACACTTTGACCTGGTCTCTGGAGGAGCCAACCGGTAACCTCTCCCTTTGCTTCTTGTCTTCATGGTAGGCGAAGATAATCACCTCCCAGTTTCAGCCATTGTGGCTATTCAGCATAAATACATCATCATCTTGACCGAACTATAACCCCGGATGCACCTGCTTATAAAGCACTCCTGGGTTTTTCTGCAGGGCAATTACAACCAACATGTCGTGGTTGTTTGGAGGACTATGATACATTGGCAGCAGGTAAACTCCTTTACTACAATCCCCTAAAAACATATGTGTCAAACTCAGTGCCTGCAGGATTAATGAACTGAATAAATGAATAATCTGCCAGTTTACATGCTGCCCACAGCGCGCTACAAACCCCAGCGGGAACACGATGTACTACAATTGTGCATGCTTCCTTTCTTTATCCTAATTTACTGCTTAAATGCACAGCGGGCGGCGACAGCACACACGCACACTGTTAGACTAATACGCCTCGGAGCACTTGTCTGTTTATTTCTTATTAGTATGATATTCACAACTACAGTACATTTTGTTGTATGAGTTGTCATTTTCTCTTTTAGATTTGTCAACTTTGCCAACTTTTATAACTATATTTCATACTATTTGTATGTCTCAGAAACTGAGTCCGACATCCCAGCCCTGAACAAACGGTGGTACTGGAGGTTGTGGACGAGGCATCTTGTCCAGACATTGTGACATGTGGATTCAAACACACTCACAAATGCTCCATATGCACACTAACCAGCTCCTGTGCCACCCCCTGGAGCAACCCCAAAGCTATTTAAGGCACAACAATTCATGTGATTGGCGAGAAAGCATACGCAGACAGAGGCAGCGAGGCTGAAAGTGTCGGGGAAACAGCAGGGAGAGCAGGGGATGGATGGAGAGGCAAAGGAGTGAGAGATGAGGGGGTAATAGGAAGAGAAACATACAGACAGATGAGGGTGAGGAAAGGACAGAGGCTGATACCAATGATGGAGATGGAATGTGGTAAAAATTGGTGGGGAAGCTGAATGATGGATGATAAGATCTTCTAACTTCAATGCCAGCCTCTAAGAAACTATTACAGAGCAGCCACATAACCACAAAAATGCCACTCCAGAGTTGCTATAGCGACCACTGACACACACCATGGCAACCAAGGTCCAACTGTACAGTTTGATTTAACAGTTGAGATGAACGTCTAATGTTCCTGAGCGATATCAGTTCATTGTGGCGTTTGAATCAATTATGGGTGTTTTTTATTGAGTCAGAGTATGCAAACAATCATAGATCCACCCTCATGTAGACTGTGCACACACACCCAGCCATGCACAAAGTGGGATTCTTCTCAGATGATGCAAGCAAAGAGTGAAAATCATTAGACGAATCCGCAGCCTTAATCACTTCCATTGCTCTTTATCACGCGGCGTCCCAGGCTCTCCCCGAATGAAGCATTACCAGTCGTTACATTACTGTAATTATTCAAGCCCCGCTCCCTGCTTTTCTTGCCCTATCTCACCCTGTCGTCCCGTCCTGCTACTCTGGAATCTCTACGATAGCCTCTCTCTCTTTCTCGCCACCCAATCGACTTATTTTTAAAAATTAATTGAGTCTAAAAATGGGCGACTTGGCCCAGACTTCCGCTGGTGAAACCCCGTTTGTCGATCCTTTTGGACAGTCCATTAGAAAGGGTGATTAGCCGAGGAATCCGGCTAATTAGGCAATTTAACAAGGCAGAACGTCCGCGGTGACTGGGCTGCCCTCGTACAGAAGTCTGATGAACAGACGCGATGCTCGGCCTCTTTACGAGCACCACCTAACAAATATGCCGGCTGAGGGTTGATGGAGGCTGAGTATTCCTAACTGAAAGAATTGGAATACCAGTAGATACTGCTCAGTTTGCTTACTTTCAACACTATGCAAGTAATGATATTACAGAAAGGAGCCTGATCAATGCAGACATGAGCATGCAGCTCTAGTTGTTTTCTTGGGTCTAAGTGAGCGTGTCAGGCTGCTGTTTTAAGCAGAAACACAATTCCCCGTCACCTGCCCAGAAACAAACTGACTTCGTACCGAGTTGGATGATGCACACAAGGCATTTAGACGAGAAGAGAGAGTTTTCATGGGTCAGGGGAGACTAATACACAGCAGGAAGCAAATTGAAGGTTGTTAAGCATAATAAAATAAAGGGTAATGTTGCTGCTGGATGTGTAAATAAACTGTTAAGTTCACAATATCAATATCAGAATCGGATTATATATCTTCGTATTTACAAATTTAATTTGTTACCCCAACTGCTGAAGTCTAACAGGGAGGGAACATTATTTGATGAGGGGCCAGAAACCAATATAACATTAGTCTGAATAAACCTGAGTTAAAACTACAATACAGTTAATCAAGCTGTAATTGTTTTGGCAAAGTTAGCTAACTCGCTAACTGTAGTTATTCAACTCGGAATGCAGCATCAACGAAATGGGAATGCAAAGTTTATGTGTCTGTATTCAAGATGAATAGTTCATCCTGTCATACAGTAAAAACCTGTTCAGCATGCAGGCTGATGTCAACAGATGTAATAGGTTGCTGGATGCAGCAGTCCGTCTCTGAGAGTCGTCTTCTATCAACTAAAGTTATTCAGGAAAAGGTTTTAAGGAGGCTTGTATAGAAGACCAAAAAATTATAGAAGCATCAATAAAGAAGTAAAGATATACATTTTATTTATTTATTTGTATTAATTTATTCTGAGCGGGAGTGCATGGCACGCTACCTATTAGCTTGTCAGCCATATTTAACAGCCTCGCCAGTTGTCGCTGCAGTGCATCATCAACAAGAATTCAACACTACATAATGAAAAGGAGGTCCTCTTTATTCTAAATTGATTACTATGATACAGCACAGCACCACCACCTGATTATTTTCTACCCCTAAAATAAACCAATCTGGATATTAAGTGGGCTTTGGACGAAATCGGAAACAGCGGTTTCAATCTAGCGCCAGTAAGTGAGAGTCCCTCTGCACCCTGCAGCACCACAGTCAATGATGATTGATTACTCCCTCACAGTCTCATAACTGCGCTCATTACTTCTTTCACAGTCGGTCTCTGCCTGAAGACAACTTCAGACCTGTCTTTTCACAAGTGTGCGTAATCACATTATAAAACTAAAAGGGCATTCAGTGAGTGCAGAGCATCGGTGAGACTGTAAAATAATGTCGTTTCTCAATGTGTTAAAGGAAATCTGCCACCAGTACTCGGCTCTCCCTTGGCCAGTGCTACTACATCCCCCATCAGGTTGGGTGAAAGTCAGGTGGATAGATAATTCAGGACCTGGGTGAAAATATAACCTCCTGAGCTGAGGTAATAACAACTACATCTCTATTAAAAAGGGATTATTGCTGATATTTGGCCACTGCATGACACATTTAATCTGGTTAATCCCAGAAACTATCACCTTTTCATCAATGTGGTTAAAACATCAAGTACAATTTGTGGTTCGGGGACTTTCACACTCAGTAATGAGCTCCCTGGGTTTTCCCAGCAGGACTTAATGTTGCTGGTGAAACTGAGCCATAAGGACAGCAACAGTATGTAATCTGTCTTCTTTGAGCCGGCAAGGTCTGATAATGACGGACTCCTTTATTGAGTGCGATACTCTGATGAGGTTATTCAACCTGGCGGGAAGTTGTACTCACAAATCGAGATCTTACAGCCACTTCTTAACAGCTTAATTAGATGTGCTGCCTTTAAAGGAAGTTAATCAGTGGAGAGGGAAGTTCTGCTTATGTTCCATAGTCGGGGACAACTGACTCGCACACACACACACATACACAGAAAGCTGTATGACACACACCAGCAAAGTGCTGAAAAGGTTGCTCACTTCTTTTTTTTTCTTCCTGCTCGTCTGTCCTCCTCCTCTGTGTCTTCATCTCTCTTTACAGACATATATTCTCACACATAAACATTACCACTACTGCCGCCCTGTACAACTCAACACACAGCTGTTCCCAGTCTTGGCATCCATAATTGTGACAGTAATTACCTGCCTGGTGGAGGTGGAACTAGTGTGTGCTGAGAGCTACAGAAAAGCGGTGTGGAAGAATGGTGCAGAATGGAAAAGCCCACAGCACACACTGGGAGACTTAACACGGCCCTTTGCTACAAAAGTGCTGTCAAACCGTCGAGTCTGCTTAATTTGGCAGGACCAATGTGGTGTGCATCGCTCCCCTGAATGCTATCATTGCATGACAGAAGTCAAGCAACACTGGTGGCAAAACCGCCGTCAGGACTTAAATACAGATGCATTAAGACAGCTTGCTATCCAGAAAATATGTCGATGCCTTTCAGCATATTTTTACATTTACGCAAATGCATGCAGAATTTGGGTTTATTTTATGAAAATCTAAAACAGGTGGAATGTCCAATACTATGTCCAATAAATACTATTCACATGACTATACCAGGCCTACCATGTTGTTCTGTTTGGCTTGTTTTATATCCATTTGTGACACCTATCAAAGGTCATGGCCTCACTGTGGGCCGATTTAACCTTCTCAAAATCTGTTATCTGAATGACTTTTAGAAGCCAGAGGAGATATAGTATGCAGAGGGTCTGTTTGTATTCTCCCTCGTTCTCCAAGGAATTTTGAGTACTTGGGAAGTTGCTCGTTCCTTGAAACTCTGAACTAGAACGAAAAAGACCAACTAAAATGATTAAATAGCTTACAGAATGTACTTTCATCTTTAATTTTAGTGAGCATGTGGGGATCCAGTGCCTTATGTCGACAGTTTCCAGTAAGTACAGGAACTCCATACCCACTGGGACTTCACAAAAGAGTACTATATTTATAACGTGAAAAACACTGGTGAATGTACAAACCTTTTCTCAGGGTCCACCTCAGATCAATTTAAAGACTCGCCTACTTCAATTCCATTCATTTTTCATTACGCTGTTTCCCAGTCTGACCTGTATGGGCTTCGGATGACGTCAAAGGGCATCACATCGCGGTGAACCCAGCATTTCCCTTATATTTGCTCTTGGCCGGGCCATCAAACCCAATTTGTCCCGTCAGGCTTGGCTGCCTACAGTCTGCCCCATCTTCCAGTTCAAATCCAATGTTAATTTCCTTCCTCGCAGCTCAAGGACAGCGGTTCATTCTGTGAGGGCTTGACAAACCACTTGTGCCAGGTGCAGAACCCATCCAATTCCCTTGTGTTAGAACAGAGGTCCTGCCCAGGCAGCTGAATGCTTGTTGCCACTCGACACATTACAGCCTGCTCTCACTCATACAGTGGTGCTCAGCCGGTGGAATTTTGGGGAGTCTGGTTATTCTAGTTTTTTCCTAAGTGGTATGAACAAATTGGTTGAAATGCAGGTTTGGGTTGGATGTAGCTGCTAAATGTTTTTACACAGAGGATAGCAATTTTTTGTTGAAAGCCTAAATTCAAAATGAACACAATGATCACATAAAGTGGAAGTGAAGAGTTTGCAGTGGCATTTTTAGGCAAAAAATCCTGAAATGCAACTGAACCCATATGATCATTACAAGCAAACACAACTCAGTCAGAAAACCAAGAGGATTATTGCAAACACACCCTAATGTGGTGGATTATTTCCCAGGGATGTTACTCTGAAACACCAACAGATACACTACAGAGAACGAGAGAGGGGTCCAACATATCTTAACTAAACTGGGACAAAAGACCAGAGTAAAACATTTCTGTTTTCCAAGGCTCTCCAAAGACAAATCCTCATTATGAGAAAAGAAGAATACGGTGCTGAGGAAAGGAGAGTTTAGACAAAAGTTGCCCTCAGCAATGTGTGTCTCGGTCTGGAGAAAGGCTGGCTGTGTTGTTGTCGTCCGACCAATTAATTTTGATAAATGCGACTGCTGGTTTAAGACCAGTGGGAGAAAGATCCTGCAGGCTGCAGGCCAAAGAGCAGAGATGATAAGGACTAACCTCACATTGCTTTCTCAGTGAACAGCATCACAAAAGTTGCAGCCTGCATGTATGAAACAGGCTGCATGGAGCTCAGAGCCTGTGTGAGTGTCTCTGTCCGCGGTGCTGAACCATCAGCCAGCCCCTGTCGACATGATACATGAAGCTGGGAAGTTAAACTCTATCCCCCAAAACAGATGGGCCTGTGATAGCTGGTGCCCTGATGTCTGCCCTTCATCGGAGGCAATAACGCAAAAATTGCAAGTGTGCAAAACATCTTGAAAGGCAATAAAATGTGTCCTCATCTGTTTATTCGTTTAATTGTTTGTTTTTTTGCAGGTAAACCCTAGGTTATTAAATTCAGAGTTGTTAATGAAACGAGGCTCCAATTTGTGACACATGTGAGACGGAAAATATCACAGGTGCGAGTGTGCAAATAATTAATTAAAAGCAAACTTACGAGTGCCATCAAACCGTGTGGCTATAGTATCCAGAAAGGTGTTCTGCGGTGCTAATAATCCCTTCATCACAGGCATTTTCCCTGCTTAATGTCGAAGTCCCCATCAAAGTTAGTGAAGAGAAGTCGTCCAAACGTGTGAAGTGCACCCTTTAAAGGCGCCGGGTGGGTCTGAACCAGGAGCTGATCCAGTCAACTCAGCACAATGCGATCCTTCGGCCGGGGGAGTGCACGTGATGCGCGC
This sequence comes from Macroramphosus scolopax, assembly GCA_901007825.1. Lineage (NCBI taxonomy): Eukaryota > Metazoa > Chordata > Actinopteri > Syngnathiformes > Centriscidae > Macroramphosus > Macroramphosus scolopax. Next base: position 7,151 of record CAAKHC010003603.1, on the reverse strand, counting down.
GCCCGTGTCCCTGGAGCTTCTGTTGCGTGTGTGAATGAAAAGAGGAGCTGAAGCCCACAGGTGCAGTTCGGGTTATAACCGGGGGAAACCGTGAGAGGATGAGACTCCCTGTCAGCGAGGCCATTATTACGCGGTTGGATTCAATGATCGTCTCTCCACAGCGCGCAATGGCAGGAGACATCAATCTCTCTCAACAACAGCGCAGAGGGAGTTTCTCAGTGGAGCAAAAACTTTTACTCGCAACGTGTTTTCTACAGGTTTTCTATCTAAATCGATGAAAAACCATTTTAAAAGCAGCGAAAAACAGATTGATAGCAGCGTTACCTCTGGCCCGATAAACCACGTAATTGTACTCCACAGCAGATGCGATTATGATAAAACACTTTAACGGATGCAATTATAAAATACAGGACCCACTGTTGCTTTTGAAAAAAAGATATGATGAACAAAGGAGGGCTGAATGTTAGAGACGTGAGAAAGGGTGAACAGCGTTACTTCCTCATCACGAAATCGCACACAACTTGTCCTAGCACGTCTTAACATGAACACACTGATATAAATTAGAGCAAAAGAGCAGTCCCCCCCCCCCCCCCCCCCCCCCCCGGGCCCCCCCC
>CAAKHC010003601.1:8256-24206 GCA_901007825.1 Macroramphosus scolopax | reverse complement strand
GGGATGGTTGGAAATACAAGTGCTGACTGCAACCACGAGCCACTGCAGCGTCTGGTCGGTGTGATGCTGCCCACTCAGCTCGCTCTGAGTGTGTGTTCAGTGTGTATAACCAGGTCTGTTTCTCATTGCAGGGCTAATTAATATAATTGCAGAATATATGTGATTAAAAAGGATCCGTCAGCCATGGTTATAATGTTACTGAGACATTAACAGTCGTGTTAAATGTTTAAGGTTTATTTTTCTTTTCTTTCTTGATAATTTCTTTAGTCCTTATGTGTATTTGATGATCCTGTGTTTTCCTCCAGCTCCATTCTTTGTTCCCATCAGGTGGTAAACAGCAGTGAGTCTCTCTAACTGCCCTCCGTTATTCTAACGAACAAAAAAAAAAGAGCCATTGGACGTTTCCGTCGCAGTTTTGTAGAACAAAACAATAATTTGCACAAATTGATTACACTTTTCTTGTTCTGTCACTTCAATTCCATTTCCACTGGCGACGACCACAACAATGTCCTAATTAATTTTCAGCTCTGAAATTGATGATTACTCGGTCAAACAGGCCCCGTGGATTATAGCTCGCAGGGCCAAACATGTCCGGAGCTCAACTTTAATTAAACAAGTGGTTTAATTAATCAGGTTTGCTGTCGAGGTAATATTAAAGAAACAAAACACGCTCAGAGACGGACGAGCAAGCTGAGTATTTGTAGGATGACAATTATTGCAGCAAAGTCTGGCAGGTGCATGATGGGATCTTTATGCATTTGTAGTTTGTGTCCACTGCAGTAAAACACACAGATCACCTTATTTATTGATATGAAGTCCACCTGAATGTGTGTCACCCTCATGGAGAGTCTGGTCTTTAGATTCGAGTATCACTTATTGATTTCTCATTCATTTTTTGCCATGTTTTCCCTGAAAACCTCGGCCCTCGCTCTCACACAGACCCCCTACTGCACCTAGAAATGTTCTGCTCCTGCTCAAACTGTGTGCTTGCACTCAGATATGGGATTCCCTGCGCTCCAGTGCCGTCCCGGTCGTCGCTCTTTGGCTGATTCTGTGCATTCGCCAAAGTTCTCCTCTCGATTTCTTTGTGCCGAATCGCTCTCGTGACGAGCAAATACTGTGACATTAAACACTGCGTGGATGGAGGATAACTGGTGTATGAATCTGTTTGACTGCTCAAAGGCAGATATTGAGAAACAACGTGTGATTAAAGACTATAACACACAATCATTATGTGTTTCTCCTAAACTGTCCTCTTGTAAATGTCAAGCTGACATTAGTGGTGAATGAACAGTTGCTCTATGTTTCATTATCACATGCAAAACCACAAATCACACGTCATAAAGACCCAAATTAAACCTTGAAGTTCAGATCTTCTCTCTGTTTTTCATTTGCATAACATTTGAAAAATGACAGGATATTAATTCTAAAAACAACCTTTTTTTTTTTTTTAGTTTAAAAAGTCTTGTAATGATTGGAGGAGAGCAACATCAACGTACCCGTGACCTTTGGTTGTGCACACCACCACCATATGTTGCTTCTGTAACCCCGAGCAGGTGTTCCGCTCTGGTTTGAGGAGGCAGGTAATCTCAGGCGGCAGCTTGTTCGGAGACGCCTCCTCCCGTCTCAACCCGGCTCCACGGCGCCCTTCGCCTGCCGCGGGTCAAATGCGTGACCCAGTAAGAGATATCAGCTTGAGTCTCATTAGGATGCAGACCATTAAAAACGCAGGGCAGCGGACCAACATCCCAAAAGCATTAACATTGCTGCCGAAAAGAAACTTAAAGTTGAGACTTCTTGGCTTCACTGCCTCCTTTATTGCAGCATTAATGAGCAGGTCATCTGGCTACAGACTCGTCCATGCACGAGGTCAGAGCCCCAGACTCTTCATAATATCAAATCATTCACAACAGGTGAAGCTCTGGCGTGACCTGCTGCAACGTGGGCGGTTGCTGCTGAATCCCAGGAAATCAACAAATATCTATTAATTCATGAGATCGTAATTCACGAACCAAAGAACAGGCCTGAAAGCACGAACCGGTGGGATATTTGATGCATTTGTCAGGATTTATAACCACGTGAAATAAAAGCCCACCGCAGCTTTAAGAGCCGGTCGCCTGGATTCCTCCAGCAGGCCGACCGTTCGATCCCCGGGGACGGACCGTATGTGGCAGAGAGTCAATGCACCTAATATGGAGTGATTCTTGTCCAGGGGCATTTCCATGGAAATGCTGCTGTGGTTTCAGTTATCCCTCACACAGCGCTGTCAGATGCTTAGTGGCATTGTCTTGATCCAATTAATTAGGGCCTAACTAGGCACAGAGAGAGAGGGAGGAGGATATCGGGATCCGCAGGGTGATGACAGAGTCAAAAGGCCTCCACAAACGAGACGGAATTCTCCTCACACTGGCCGTTAATGAGACATGCGAAGGGACCGCGGTGTCGAAGAAAGTTGTGAAATGTGAGAGGCGTCCGCTTCGGCTTCCGACCGCATATTAACATGGAAGCAGAGTCAGACAGTCTCTGGACGCAGCAGCGAAAACTGGATTCATTAAGAAACTTTAAGTGAAGAAAACCCAACAAATCCTAAACGCTGATTCTGTCCCTTCCTCATCGAACTCCTTCGGTGTGGATGTTAAGACTTTTCAGTTTGATCCTTAACACAATAGCAACTCGTTCACACCAAAGGAAACAGCCTACTAGGAACTAGGAACCCCCACCTGGAGACCTTGTTTCAACTAGTACAACAGAGAGTGGACGGGATCTTCTGCGCATGTTGTTGGCTGCATGATCGGCCGTGTCTAAAATAATTTATCAAGTAGTAGCAGATGTTTAAATCCACTCCAGCTCGTAGACAGGTCCCCCCCGCCCCCCCGGGCCAGTTCCCGTCTGCTTTCTTTGTAACGGCACGTTTTCTTTCCTGGAACTCGTAAGGGATCGAGCAGCACTCAGTCGACCCTGTATCATGTCCTCATTACAAGGTTATACAGTGGAGGAATAGCTGACTAATCACCTCGGGGGGGCTGCCTGGCCAAAGAAAAAAAACTAATTCAGAACGTGGATTTGAATTAGAGAAACAAGGCTCAGAAGACAATCTCGAAAAACGATCGAGTCCTTTTCACCGATCGCATGAATAAACCTCCTGTAATGTCAGATCCCTGCGGAAGCCTTGACGAGCACCTGCAGCCGGAGTTATCTGTCAAACCTCACGCTGTCAAGTGTTTGAGATAATATGCGGTTTGCACTGTTTTTGTTCGTCTGTGTGGTCTCATTTCTTTTCATACTCCTGTGAAGCGCTTTGTGAGCCAGCTGTGAACGATCATCCCAAAGTCGCCACCGCTGAATTTAAAAAAAACAGCATTTCCATCATCACTGAATCTTCTGCTTCTATAACATCGGTGACTTATTGTTAAAATTACAATCACACTCTGATCCCGGATTACTACGACATGAGAACGTGTTTCATCATCGATTAAGATCAGTTCACTAATGCATCCTGATAATATACCACCAATCAATCAGACTTAGCAGGGTCCCATTGGGAGAGGATTTATCCAGACAGACAGACAGACAAGCCTCTTCACCCTCTAAATGCTTGGCTGCATGCATGGACGGCCTATTTCTGCAAAAAAAAAAAGCATGGAAACACTGGGTAGCTGCCAGTCGTCACATCCCACATACATACAGTATAGACAAGCATATATCTTATTCCAAGCCAGGGCATATTTAGCTTGCAGTTCACATGTGCTGTTTTGGGGATTGTGGGAGGAAACAGGAAGAAGAACATGAGAACTCAGATGACTCATATTAGGACAATGAACGAGTGAAAGGAAGAGAATGTAAGCTGCTGTATACACAGTATGTATCACAGGGATCACTGCATAGATGCTTCAGTTCCACTAAGACGGGATCTAATGTTTCTCCTCCAGGCAGGATGTAGTGACATGGTATAGAGTAACACACGACCCATGAGCTTCCATGATATACAAGCTTATTGTCACTGCCGTTTCCTGGATTCCGTATTTCTGCGTTAAGACAATAACTCAATTTATTTCATGCAAGCAAGCATTTCCAGTCATTCCCTTTTTTTTTTTTTTTTTAGATTGTGACTACGATCAGGCCGGCAGACTGATTTTACTGATTTGATTAACTGAAGAGCTCCCCAAGGCATAAAAGATGACAAATTAATTTCAATGAAAAACTATTAGCTGCCGTAGCTCACTGGGACGGAGGCTCGTCTGGGGACGCTGATAAGAAACAATTCCATTTGCTGGCTGAACTGCGGTGTAATTCACTTTGCCAGCGCATGTAAACAAACAATGAAACAGTGATTAAATACGACGAAGTTTGAGGACGCACTAATATTAATTCAGTGTTATCCATACTGCTCTATAGGGTACATATGCACGGCTACAGATATGAAATATGTCCGTCACCGGGCTCATTCGTCCAGCCTGTCATGTAATCTGTGTTGGGACTACAGTGACAGACGGCAGCAGCATCCATCATTCTGAAAGCAAACAAAAGTGTATTTTTCTTGGTTTTCTTTGTAAACTTTTCCATCATTTTTCTTCAGTTTTTGCCTCTGTTGCATTAAAGTTTGACACTCCTACCTTATAGCCAGTATAATGGGTCAGTGTTTATATAGTGTGGATATATTACAAAGATATCTGTTTGTTAGGTTTACAATAGTAATCCAACAATATACTGTTGTTGGAAATGCGAAGGGGCAAAGCAGAAATATGATACCGTGTCTTTTACTTTTATTTTTACACAATAAAAGTCCCCATTTTCATTTCACCCCATGTAAAGGAAAATGCAGTGTTTACAACAATCTGTGATCCCGTATTTTCGGACCTTGCAGCAGTCTGTGAGCACAGCATCCAAAAAGGGTAAAATGAATGCCCACTCAATGGCCATTTTCTGGGTCTTGTACGCAATGAAAATTCTCATTTCACACTCAGCTGACTGGAGGAGGGAGAAAAATATATATATATGTCCTTGGACCTTTTCGTCACATTCACTCCTGCAGGATTTGCTTCCATCTATCATGATGATATCCATTCAGCACATACAGATTTAGCAATGTCCAGGTAGAAAGTGGAGCTCAGGCTTGGAAATGATGTCAGAGTGGGGTTGTGCCTACTTGTCTGGAACCGTTTTTCTCTCTCGGTAACCGCCGACAGACTCAGAGCTAATGAGCCTCTGTTTGGCCCTTGGAGGACACTGTATGTTTATAACCTCAGGGCTTTTTTTTCTGAATTTCCAGGCGGGTCTAATGCAGAGGGAGACGCAGATTTTAAGTCAAAACAGGATCCTACTTATGCGAGCAGCGTATCACTTTCACCTTCTGTCACTCAGCTTAGTGACAACAGCTGTTCTGAGCAGTATTCAAATAAACAAAGGAAGCCCTTTCTGTGAATGTATCACCGTCTCTTGAGTTAGCGGATTGACAACTGTTGCTTTCGTGCACGGTAATCACAGTTATGCAATCGGTTCTTGCAGGGCAGCCCCCACACTCTCACTTTGGAGCATAACAATCAGATAGCCGAGTCAGACCTGAGAACAGTGATCCAGAGAATTGAGGGTCATGTTGTCCCCGCCAAAATAAAAGCAGGGGTTGGATGACATCACATACTGCGTATTACTGACACTGAACAAAATAACATTTATTTTTGCCGAGATTTCTTTAAGTAATAACAAAGATTTGTTCTGTTTAGTCAAAGATCTTATTCCTCTCAAGGATTCGTTCATATCACAGATAATGTGTGAATATGAAGGGGGCGGATTAAAAGTCATGATCGCTCCACAGGTGGTCCTCATAAGGGGGTCAAAAGAAGGTTATCTCAACTCCTCCAGAGTCGTTTCTCATCGCAGTGCCAAAATAATGTCATTCTCAGCAGGACGATGCCGGGCTGTGAAGACGGATTCTGGAAGCTAAAATAAACGACGTCCTCGAGTGGCCTCCCTTCTCACCAGACGGGTCCCCTGTTGAGCAGCCGTGTAACGTTTGAGACCGTCGGGTTCATCAGTGTGTTCCTGTCATTGGGAATATCTGTGACCTCTGCATAGACTTTCGCTGGTATTCTTACATTATTTTGGGAAAGTGTGTTTTTTTGGATATTATTCATTTTGTGTACCTGCGTTGTTTTCTTGTACCATAAGTCCATAAAATATTTATGAATCCCGCCTGTATATTGTTGTTCGGTGTAGAAAATCAGATGCTTCATTGAGTCACTCCGCAGCATCTTCCTCTGGCCTTGTGCCTACGTTTGCTTTCTTTCACTAAACCCACATATAATCCACGAATGCAAATAGTACACAAAGCAGAGCGACAAACACGCTCTGTAGGTCAGAGGAAACACTGAAAACAAATACAAGCTACTTTAAAGAAGATTTATAAGCACAAAGATCCAACTAAAGAGAATCTAAGCACGACTGTTTAATATATAAACAGGGTTTACAATCACATCATATTCACTCTAGCATTGATTCACTGATAGTAAATGAAATCATCTTGGCAGTTTGTTATATTTTGAAGCTTAATATTTATGATGTGATGATACAGGGAGGACGAACAATGACTAACTGCAAGGGGAGTATATTCAAACTCCAAGAGGAGACGTCAAGCTGGGCAAGTTTGAACCCAGAACCTTCATGCTCTGAGCGGTGAGGTGTTTTCAACGTAAGGGACCAAAGCAGCAGAACTTAAAGGACCAGTGCAGAGGATTTAGTGACATCTAGCGGTGAAGTTGCAGATTGCAACCGCTCACCTTGCATGATGCTAAATTCCCACAATTTAAATTGGTTCTCCAAACACAAAACTGTCAGTCAGCTTCAGTAACCATTTATTGTTAATCAGAAGAACTTTATTTATACCCACAGTAAAAATTGCAAAATAACAGCTAATCCTGCCGCGCTGGCGTAGAACGTCACTGATGCCAAAAACATTAGCAGTAGTCGTTCTGTATATTTTAACCTTTGCGATAACACAAAGCTGTTTGTGGATTTATGGTAAATTCTTGCTCCAGTCTGTCCTGGCCGGGGGGCAACTTTAACCCCAGTTTGACTTCCTACAGCAACTCGGCTTTCGAGACATTACAGTTGCATAAACAATCACCTTTAATTAACAGACAGTTGCCGACATTTTTCTTGCGGCGGTTTTGTGTTTATCACTGTTCTTTCTTGTAAATCACAATACAATTACAATCACGTTGGTCCCTACGAGTCATTCCGATCACCATAGGAGGGGAAATAGGGCCTGCGAAGAAAAACAGCATTTAAATTCACAATAAATTGATTTTCAGACGTGATGAGTTTGAGATGAGGATGGAAATAGTTTGTGTAATGATACACAACAGGGCTTTTTTTGGGCTTCTACCATCCATTGTGACTACAAATTAAACAGCATTCTTCTTTTTTCATGTTCAAACTAAGCAGGTATCCTTTTACCTGAAGAATATAAAGAGACGGAAGACTTGTATTGTATCTCCCTATTACGTACTGACAACAGAATGCTTCAATCACATAAATCTAGACGGCAACACATCCAGTAATGAGTTAACAGCGATGTAATTAAAAGCACTTGACTACACTAATGGATTAGGACATTAAACTCAGACTCGTTTATTTTTCACCCACATCCATCACACCTAATCAATGGTACGTCTTTTGGCTCCCACCTCCAACCCCTCCACCCCCGGCAGGCCCCGACAATGTCACCGCTTAAATCCGCCTTCCAGACTTTTCATCCGCGAGCGGCTCTTTCACACCGAAACTTTGCGCACCGGAGTCATTACAGTTTGATATCGCCGGATGATTATGTGAGCAATCGAATAATGTCACCGTGAAAAGGTCAGAGCCGCGAGACTGACGTCAGCTAAATGGCAACGTGCCACCTCAAACCGCAGATTTTTCAAAAAAACCTTAATAATTAAATACAAAAAGCAATTTTTAAAAAGGGGGTCTGACAACGGCTGGAGGAAAGAAGCAGCCCACAGCAATAGTGTAACAGCCAATTGGTCTCTAAAGCTTTTAACTCCCGGCTCAGCCGAGGAGTGAGTGAATATTACTCAAACGTATTGATGGATGGAAAACGCATAACCTTATAAAGTTGTATTTCCTGTATCGATGAGATGCGATGCTGACCCGCGCGGTCTAATAATCTATTAAGAATTCAGTTAAGATTCACTGGACCATAGCCGTGGATGTAAATGCAAGTCATGGCTGCAACCAGCATGTGTGCAACACTCGCTGATTCTGCTGGATACTGGGTTTTGTTCTGCTGTTGAATTATAATTTGGAAACAGCAATTATATTTTTATTACAATATTTAATCAACCACAGAAGACGCAGTAGATGTGGCAGCGTGAGGAGGCAAGTGGACCCAAACGCAGAGCACTCAGCAGCAGGCATGCAAGAGCTTCAATACGTGATATTTACTAATTAAACAGGGACAGCAACGACAGCCAAGAGCTCACACGGCAACACAAACACACACACAAACACACACACACACACAAGGACCTGACAAAGACGGACACGAAACACAGGACTCCAATTCATACTGATCGAATCGGGTGACAGGAAACAGGTGCATGAGGGCAGGAGGGCGGCCGATTGGCCGAGGGAGCAAGACAAGGAGAGACAGACGGGATTAACAGACGAGAAACAGGTGAACGCAATAACACACAAGACGTCCAACAACAGGGGACGTTTCAAATCTGACCTCTACTGATCTTTCAACCGATGAGGATGACCTCCGCTCTGCACCCTTCCTCGCTGTGAGAGGACCTGACCTCTTTAGACATACAGTTTGCTCCTGTAAATGCTCAAATACTTGAAAAAATAATAGAATCGCTGCTTTATCTTTGCATAAGGTGGAAAAAAATAAATGTCTAAAGAATCCCACAACACTGCAGGACATCAGTTTGCCCACCATGGCAACTATGTTGAATCACCTGTGCAAACAGCAGCCACTTTAATGAAGTGAAGCTCAACAGTTCACAGCAGCTGAGCAAGGACGTGCACGGTGACGGGCAGGTACACCGTCACTGAGAATCAGATCGCAGGTACATGTTTATTATCCTGTCAGTCTCAGTCATTATATTAGAGTGGTTTCAATGGTTTTGCTCCCTTCCACCAATTTCCCTGGGATTAGACTGACGGACTGAGCGTCTAATAGGTGGTCTGTCGCTTTGGACACCACCTGTTCCAAATCCCTTCCTACGTTACAGCCCTGCAGTTCATATCCACCTCCGGAAAAGAAAAGGCACAGGTCATATACCACAATGTCAGAACCAGGAAGTAGAGAATGTGGTTTGGCTGCAGCAACAAACAGCAGCTCTGATTGGGGAACGATCCCACCACCAACACAACTGCAAACACTCGGGTCTTAATTAAGGGATTTGAGGTAATATCCTTCAAATCCAAGTCAACAGCGAGTCGACTCCCCCAGTTTTAGTGCCGCTGGAGACCCCTTTGTAAACATTCAGGTTGACCCATAAATATTAAAGGCAATCCCCTCGTGCTACAATTAGGGCTCCTGCCATGGGATGGCTTGTGGTGTGGAAGCGGTGCATCTTCCCGCCGCTTCGGGTCAATACCTTTGGGAAATCCTTATCTAACATGAAATAGCAACTCCAACTGCAGAATTGTGCTTAATTCCGTTTAATTTTCGGCTGCTGTGCAGATCTGTCAAAGTGAGCCTCCGTGCACATTTATCATGCAGATAACATCAAAGCCACAACAGTCAACCACTTGCCTGGGATCCATTTCATTTTTCACAACAGTGCAGGCAGCAGTAATGCAGTGTGAACTCCCGGCACCTCCACAGAATCTGACCCTCCCTCCAGGAGATGAATGTCTTCTCCAGGACCCCCAAACCCGACGTCAGCACTGCTCGAGATTCACGTCTCAACCAACGAACAGGCTTTAATAAAGCACCTTTGGTGTGAAGGTATCGGCTTTTATTTGTTTCCCAAAAACTTCCATCACAAAAGGATTCTCAATGTGAAACCAGTCGGTTTGAGATATTCAATGGAATAATGATTATATTCCATCTCGCAGAACAATTTGAAATTTACCAGCATCGGTACCTCGACAATCGAACTCTGTCTGGCTCCGGTGTTTGAAAAGATGTTTCCCCTCTTGTAACGTGATTTCACCCGAGAAAGAAGGAAGGCAACAAAAGAGTCAAACAATGCCAGTTCCTAATGGAAACTATTCCCGGGTAAGGAACACGCCTCCCAGTGTTTGCCTGAAGAGCTCTCGGAGGGGAAATTGTGGTGATTTCCAGCACTCTCTGTGTTGGCTGGCAGGTATCTGGGGCGGTTAGGGGGGGCTGGGTGATGTGCACGCTCAGATTCATGTCTATGAAAGTCACAGAAAACAGCCACATAAATGGGTTGAATCATCCAGACAGCTCAGTGTCTGACCTTTTACAGTTCTGTCTCGGCTAATTGATTCCGGCGGACGACCAGAAAGGCTCATGTCTCCATTACAGAAGCACCAAAAGCACAATAAACATCGGCTGTTTATCCTGAATATGGAAATAGATATATTGTTTAAATTGAAAAGAGGAAGTACAGAAGCTGGTGTCGCTTGCAGGCACATTATCTTCGTACATGACTGTCTGTCCACTTCAAATCATCCATTATGAGCTGAATGTCGCTAAATGTGTGACTGTCAAAGGTCATTACAGATGGACGGGAGTCTTCTCCATTCAGCATTTCACAGCAGCGTCTCCCTTCATCATCGCTGCTCTAATGCCGACCTCGGGAGAGGATATTAATAATGAATAATGAGGCACGGTCATAGTTTTGTTAAGCAGGGAAAGCTGGTGCCCATTAAAAATGAGACGGATCATCTCTGGTGTCACAGTCATCAGTGAGTAGGACTGTTTTAGCTTCGTGGCAGCAGGAATCCGGATTGACACATTTTGTGTGGTGACACACACACACACACACACACACACACAAAAAAAAGGATCCAGAGGCAACAGCAGCTCTGCTCTCAGGACTGGACTGCTGCCACGAGAATCAATAATCCAGCTTCATTAGATTACATGCAGAGCAGGTGGCTCAGTGACTGGTCCGCTGCTGAGGATGGTCACTTTGGGATTGTTGACAGGAATAAACAATTAAGCAATTCGACAGGAACAACTTTGAAATGAGGTAAATGGTGTCGGGGCAGGGAGCTGCTGGATGTTACTGATATTAACATAAAATAACTGCAATATGCATGTCAGAAAATATACAGGGATTGAGGGCAATTAACATACGTTTTGTGCAGTTTGTACGTGGGCACATACACACAAACGTACAAGTTCTCCGACGCACGCATGCACGCGTGCTCTTCACACAACCCACCACACACTGTAACACAACACAGGTGCTCTGGATTTATAATAAACTCATCCAATAACGCTGTTTTCCCCCATAAAAATCGAGTTATAGCACCTTGACAGACAGACAGCTGTCATCCATGATAATAATATATAAGAAGCTCAAGAGAGGAAAATCCTTATTAACCAAACTCCGACAGGAGAAGTTAGATTTTAAACATCCAGCTGAAGACAGGCAGCACCGCGTTATTAGCTGTATTCATTCAAAGAGACAAGTCGTTACTTACACAAAGTTGTGAGGTGAAGCAGATAAACTCCCCACAGGTCCATCTCTGGGTGAAATAAGGATTTCAGATTACGCGTCGGAACTACGCCTTCAACCGGATAATTACACGACAAGAAGCAGATATCCTGCCAAACGGGTGGAGATCATTATTGGCACAGGCGGGACAATCTCTTGAAAAAAATCCTCAAGTCGTTGTTTTTTTTTTTTAGCTTTGGTGGTTAGAAATCCAGGTCCGTTTTCCTTCAAGACGCCGCTGCAGCTGCGCTTTGGCGCAAAGGCAGAGCCATGCGTAATAATCGAGCTGGAAGTTGCACTGTGCGCTGTATTGTCCTTTTGATGACAGGGTGCCTTCTGTTGCGCGTCGAGGTGGTCCTGAGAAAGACCCCGAGACCGCTGCTGGAGAGATGCTGAGTGCTGCCAGGAGGAAGGGAGGGAGAGAGGGGGGAACCGCTCGAGCAGGACTCAGACATGAACCAGCCTGGCTGCGCGGTCAGGGCGTCCGAGGCGGTGATACAGCAGGACACAGGATGATCATCCTGCTAAACAACCTGAGTTAAAGAGTCCCACAGGGATGCATCGTGTGGTCATACAGCACTTACTAGTGCTCATATAATTCTATAGTATTTAGTATTAGCTGATCTTTACACTGTTAAATTTGCCAAATGATTTATATTTTTTTTTATCCGTTTCATTCTCTCCTTTGTCCTCTGCCATCAGCTCAAGGTCTAACACTTGCCATTCAGGTAGCTCGTACAAAGCTGCAGCACGAGGTAGTGAAAGAGCTTGTAAGACCTTGTAAGGGTCGGTAACAGGTTTGGAAGACCTTATTTCAATGCACTTTTTATTTAAAACTCTTGTGTGTTGCCGGTCGTCGGTCAGCGCTCAGCAGTAGAAGTTGTGACTGCTGATAGTTTCACCTAAAATCAGACAGAATATCAAGACTCCTCAGAAGAGGCAGATTGGGGCCAGTCCTCCACCGGACTCCTATTTCACTTCAGGTCTCCTGCGCACAAAGTTTGAGGCCTCATAGTCCAAATCCATGTCGACAGATCACCTCTAATTGGTTTTACAATAAAACACGGACAGACAGGCCGTCCGGTTCCATAGATTCCCACCCAGGTCACATCGTTTGAGGCGGTGAGCAACCCCAGTGGACATATTCACTCCTGGCAGCTCCTGGATGATACGAATGGCCACATTCTTTATATTAGAGAGGTAGAAATGTTAACACACAGCCTGTGGGGATGATTGAAATACATTTAGGTAGAAGTCGATTGTTGTAAGGTGCTTCTGCTGAATTCAAAAGGCCAGCGCACGTGTCCCGTCCGGAGGGTTGGTGGAGCTCCTGGTCCCCACCAAAGCTGCTCGGCTCCATTCTCAGAGCTGCTCACTGTTTTGAAACAGACAGTTATTGATTCTCGAGTGTTAAGAATTCAAGTTTCGCACCATCTGTTCATTTTATGGTTCAGGAGCCGTCTCCGTTCGAGGGGACCGTCGGCGAGCCAGGATGTGCATTTGGAGTTTGTTGACTCACCCCCCCCCCTTTTAGTGTGTCTCCAAAAACGGCAACAACAAACGGAGGTTCCAGACGATCCATGCAAACAAAGCTGGCGAGAAGCAGATAACAAAGGGTCAGTATGTTGGACGAGCCAGACTCAGTGTGTGAGCGTCGCCGTATGTGCGTCCGTGTTGGGACATGTGTGTCTGTAAAGCTACCCGGGGGTCCAACAGGATGATCCAGCTGTGCACCAAAGACAGAACGAAGACCTCTGAAGAGCCACTGCAGCCTGCTGGTGTTATCTTTACCGCCATTCGCGGCGGCTCTCCAGCGTTTCCCCGGACTTCCCTTGGCTGGAAACATTAATTCAAGCCTTTTTAGTTGTTTCAAGTTCTTTTGCTGAGACTTCAAATTGGACCGACTGTAAGTGTGATGCCTCCACGCCTCAACGCTTGTAATTTTTACCCCCTAACAAGCTCGCTGTGAGAATATTTGGAACAATACATTACGTCTCCGTCGGGATTCGGAGCGCTTAAATTGGGAGAAAATGGGCTCTGAAGATACTTTATGAATCTTTAAAGAGCGGCTCAGTGCCATGGGGATCTGGGAGGAAAGCACATATTTGCAATGCGCATTTGCATTTTGCAATTTGAATCAACATTACATTTTATAAAAAGTGATTTAACAAGAATCAGAGGGAGATGTTGACATTCGCCAGAAAGTGTCTGGCTTCCTCCCGGTGGATCGCGGGTGCAGAGGATTTGTCTTTCTTACCCTCAAATTAATACGGCAAACTAAATATCGGCTCCGAGTGTGGCAGAGATCCGTCGATGGGTAAAGGGTCTTTTCAGTATGGATATTAAGTTCTGCCTAAACACAGGAGATGGACAGCGCTCAGTTTCTGCTTCAGGCACATTCATTGATTTCCTATCTGGAGCTGGAGCGGTGTGGACACAATATTAATGAGGGATTAGTTATTGTTCCCCTGATTACTTCTGTAGAAGCATCGTAACTGTCGGATGAAGAGCGGCTGGATAAATATTTGTCGGGAGGCCGTTTAACGGCGGCGTTCGCTAACAAACACCGACTTCTAGCTTCCGCAGGGAGCGAAGCATGGCGGCTTTATTTCCATTGTTTCCGAGTTAAATGTAAATGTTGAGAGAATTATTTGGCTACATTAGGATTGTTGCTCTGATGGTATTTGCCTGTCTTGCTTCAATTGGTGCGTCTGAACGACTCCGTCAATGTAAACAAATACACGAAGGACCATTTGAGACTAATGATGCAAAACCGCCTCGAGAATGTTGTTGAAGGCAGCGTTAACTTTATTTGAAGGAATGCGAATTTTGCTATCTTATAGACGTGTGAACGCCACACCGCTGAGACCGGGTGAAATACTTCTAAATAACTTTGTATTTTGCTGCAGAATAAAAAGGTATCCAAGCTTTATTTATATAAAGGATGCAGGTGTTCACCTACGTCGCTGAGAGGAGTCTAATCAGGGGAAATAAGTTGGATAAAATGAATAGCTTACTGGGTCTGCCTTTTAATTGCTTTCTTTCTAAGAGCCCCCGTTCCGTAAGTTTGTTGTAATTGTTTCTCTCCTCACTTAATAAATTTAAAATATCTCCGCCGGCGTTCCTTCTTCCAGGAATCCATTAGTGTCATTCAGTGCAGGTCTTCTGCTGCCTAATCCATCAAAGTGGATAAATCCTGGCTTCTGATATCGGTGCTTCCCTGCCCAAGTTCAGACACTCTGTCGCGGCGTGTCCATTATGTTGCTGTCAATCAACCGGCCGTTCACAAGTGGAAATAATCCCACTTTACAATTCTTGTTTTTTCCTCATCCGTGTTTGAAACATCTCAGAAGAGAGACGAACAAACACGAATCATTCTCCAAACAACTCCTCTTCAGCAGGACGAGTTCATCCCAGTTAATTGGAGACGAGAGTTCTTGTTACACCGAACAATAATGAGTCCGCAGACATGTGTTGCAGGCTTTCCAAACATCATACATGCATACATACATACATGCATGCAGCTCCCAGGTTAGTGACGTCATGTCTACCGTTGATTACAAACAGAGCCGGTCTTGTAAAACCTCGGGGACTCTTCCTCTTTCAATCCCCTCCCAGAAGACGCAGCTCATATTGGAGCGACTTGAAAACACATTACGCTACATTATGTCCCCCACCAGGAACCGAACTGAGTCATTATTGGATATCTGAAGCAACATGCTGCCACTTATTCCTTCACGATTAATTGGAGACGCACGTGGAGGTTTATCTACGCCAAGAAGGTGTGCGATCTCCTGGAGCTCGTCTTCCAGCATGATTAGTCAAACCTACCGGGCAGACGCTGTGAAGAGACAAACATGTAGTTAAAACACATGAAACCACCTAAGAAATTATTCATATGCTATTCCTTGACTCCGAGCTGTTTAAGAAAGGTGCCGTGATGAAGCCTTCGTTCCTGCAGCTCTGCCAATATTTGCCCTGGCCTCTCTTTGAGAAGTCTGGTGTAGAAAATCTGCCCCCCCTCCAGTTCCATCAAAAGAGGAAACTACAATATTTATCGAGCACGGCGAATAGATTGGGTACTTGTTCTCCGGTTGTTTCCCAGCCAGCGCCGGGCCGAATGGAGCGGCGCTCAAACGCTGCCAGACTGCACGGCGGGGATTTGCACAGACGTTGACTTCGTTACCTCTCACTACAACAGATGGCGCGGCTCATGCATACTGTATGGAGGGTTACGTTACTTGTCTGCGGATGCCTGGTTCTGTCTTACACCTCATCTGCCCCCCCCCCCCCCCCCCCCCCCCC
>CAAKHC010003600.1:14888-59542 GCA_901007825.1 Macroramphosus scolopax | reverse complement strand
ATAGAAGCATCGATTACCTCCTCTTAGCTATATCGCTACAGTTTGTTAAACCAACTGTTAAAACTTTTGGTGTTGTCTCTCCACAGAGGTATCTCATCTACGCTGTGCTCTGGTCCTTCTCCGGTGACGGGCGGCTCAAGATGAGGGCTGAGCTTGGGGAATACATCCGTCGCATCACTACTGTGCCGCTCCCGTCTGCTCCCAACGTCCCCATCATTGACTACGAGGTACAGAGGAACCTTTTGATTCTGTGTCTGGTAGTCCCCCGAAAGCATATAACATGTATTCCTTAAAACCCCATTTTAAGAATAAACATGGTAAAATATCTTTTACTCCCAGGTGTGTATCTCAGGAGAGTGGCAGTCTTGGCAGGGTAAGGTGCCCCAGATTGAGGTAGAGACCCACAAGGTGGCATCACCGGATGTAGTGGTTCCCACCCTGGACACCGTTCGCCACGAGGCTTTGCTTTACACCTGGCTGGCTGAGCATAAGCCACTGGTGCTGTGTGGACCTCCCGGCTCTGGAAAGACTATGACCCTGTTCAGCGCCCTCAGGGCCTTACCTGATATGGAGGTGAGAGACTAGATGAAAGAATGAACACTGATGTTAAATACTGTATTAGGCAGTACAACATTTTATATCAAAGTCTGGTCATGTCAATTAAGTAGATACATACTTGCATGCCAAATTGGTTTGTAACCAAATGTTCTTCTGCTAGGTTGTGGGTCTGAACTTCTCCAGCGCCACCACCCCAGAGCTGCTGCTGAAGACCTTTGACCACTACTGCGAGTACCGCCGCACCCCCAACGGTGTGGTCCTCGCCCCCGTCCAGCTCGGCAAGTGGTTGGTGTTGTTCTGTGATGAGATCAATCTACCAGACATGGACAAATACGGCACACAGAGGGTCATCTCCTTCATCAGACAGGTACAGTTCGTCGTGTGAAGTCTCAAGGAAAGCACATTAAAGTGTGAAAGCATATATCTCGGCAGCAAGTTTGGTTTCCCTTCGATTGATTGTAAAAGCGCTCCTGTTGTGTTCTGTCTGCAGATGGTGGAACATGGAGGGTTCTACCGCACCTCAGACCAGACTTGGGTCAAACTGGAGAGGATCCAGTTCGTGGGTGCCTGTAATCCTCCCACTGATCCTGGCAGAAAACCTCTCACACACAGGTACAGTGAACAGACTGAACACGCATACAAACCTATGAGATATATTATATGTCCACTCCAAACAGTGGCTGAGCTGTTGTCTGCTATTTCCAGGTTCCTGCGTCACGTTCCTGTGGTGTACGTCGACTATCCTGGCCCAGCCTCTCTCACTCAGATCTATGGAACCTTCAACCGCGCCATGCTGCGTCTCATCCCATCTCTGCGTACCTACGCTGAGCCTCTTACCGCTGCCATGGTTGAGTTCTACACCATGTCTCAGGTAAAGGATCTGACATACGTTCATCAATAGATAATGTGGTTTTGAACACAGAAGTTTTGTTGAATGAAGTTTTACTCACAGTATTTATATTTGTTCCCCTTTTTAGGAGCGTTTCACTCAGGACACCCAACCTCATTACATCTACTCTCCCAGAGAGATGACTCGCTGGGTGAGGGGTATCTTTGAGGCCCTGAGGCCTCTTGAGACTCTCCCTTCGGAGGGACTCATTCGCATCTGGGCTCATGAGGCTCTCCGCCTCTTCCAGGACAGGTGATTATATTATCAAGCTGGTTATATTGATAGTTTATAACCGCAGGAGAATCAATCAGTGGCAGTGGTCCTACTCTTGTTCTTTTCTTTTTTTAGGCTGGTTGATGATGAAGAGAGAAGATGGACAGATGACAACATCGACATGGTTGCTCTCAAACACTTCCCGAACATAGACAAGGAGAAGGCTCTCAACAGACCAATCCTCTACAGCAACTGGCTCTCAAAGGTAAACTAGTGGCAGGTTGATCATGCTGTGATATTGCTGCTCTAGCAATGTTCATGATGGGGTCAGCAGTTAAACTGTTCCATCTTGTTTGCAGGACTACATCCCTGTGGAACAGGAGGAGCTGAGGGACTATGTGAAGGCCCGTCTGAAGGTCTTCTATGAAGAGGAGCTGGACGTCCCCCTGGTGCTGTTCAACGAGGTGCTGGACCACGTCCTCCGAATTGACCGGTGAGCAACCGCCTCTTGAGCAGAGTGCTTATGATTGATTTCTTGTCTAGGGGAGGACTGAATGTCTGAATGTGTCCGACATTTATATTTCTATAATTATACATTCATATTATATCTTCCTATAGAATCTTCCGTCAGCCACAGGGACATCTCCTGTTGATCGGTGTGAGTGGAGCAGGGAAGACTACTCTGTCTCGCTTTGTTGCCTGGATGAACGGACTTAGTGTCTATCAAATCAAGGTCGGTACAGTAGAAGTCAAGTTGATCAGCAGTCATACTCGTAAAACTACTTGTCTTTATTTAGTTTTTGTTGTTGTGGATTTTTCATGTGTTCAGGTGCACAGGAAATATACTGGAGAGGACTTTGACGAGGACCTACGAACAGTGCTGCGTCGCTCAGGCTGCAAGAATGAGAAGATCGCCTTCATCATGGATGAGTCCAACGTGCTGGATTCTGGATTCCTTGAGAGGATGAACACCCTGCTGGCCAACGGAGAGGTAACTCCCGTCCATTATGGACCTCACTCATTGAAACACCCCTTTTCCTTCTTCTTATATTAAAATTCAGTTTAAGTCTGCATTATTTTCTGGCTCCCAGTATGACAAAGTTGCCCTGCTGTCTGTAGGTTCCTGGCCTGTTTGAGGGAGATGAATATGCAACCCTGATGACTCAGTGTAAGGAAGGAGCCCAGAAAGAGGGATCAATGCTCGACACACACGAGGAGCTGTACAAGTGGTTTACCAGCCAGGTTATCAGAAACCTCCACGTTGTCTTCACCATGAACCCCTCATCAGAGGGCCTGAAGGACAGGGCCGCCACATCTCCAGCCCTCTTCAACAGGTAGGTGGATGCATAATGATCAACCAGCAGTGAAGATATTCTTTACATCAGCAGACAATCTGTGTTAACTGAAAACTCCTCTGTTCCAGGTGTGTGCTGAATTGGTTCGGCGACTGGTCCACTGAGGCTCTTTATCAGGTGGGTAAGGAGTTCACCTGCAAGATGGACCTGGAGAAGCCCAACTACAAGGTGCCAGACTACATGCCCATAGTCTATGACAAGCTTCCCCAGCCTCCATCTCACCGTGAGGCCATCGTCAACGGCTGTGTGTTTGTACACCAGACACTTCACCAGGTAGGGAGACATTTACAGGTTTGGCCGAGCTTTGTTTAATGAAACGTACATTTCAATAAGGCATAAACTCACACACATGCTTGTTGACTCGATGCAGGCTAACAACCGTCTGGCCAAGCGAGGTGGTCACACCATGGCCATCACTCCTCGCCATTACCTGGACTTCATCAACCAGTATGCCAACCTGTTCAATGAGAAACGCAGCGAGCTGGAGGAGCAGCAGATGCATCTCAATGTTGGTCTCCGCAAGATCAAGGAGACTGTCGATCAGGTAATATAAGTGTTTGTGTATATTTGTACACATTAACTGCCGTTTCATTCTATCTACTTCTCAAAAGTGTTACGATAAGGTGTCGGTGCTTTCTCTCTGGTGCACACTCTCGACCGACTTTTTTAATTGTGCTCCCTCGTCAAGGTGGAGGAGCTTCGTCGGGACCTCAGGATCAAAAGCCAGGAATTGGAGGCAAAGAACGCCGCTGCCAACGACAAGCTGAAAAAGATGGTTAAAGACCAGCAGGAGGCCGAGAAGAAAAAGGTAACCGGGAAGCGTTTGTTCTCCTAGAAGACCAACATCGCTTGTTGATATTAATCATTCGAGCTTGTTTCTATAGATGGGAAAACTTTAGCTCCTTATTGAAACAGTATTCTTTTGTCTCCTGTGATTCCAGGTGATGAGCCAGGAGATCCAGGAATCTGTGTACAAGCAGCAGGAGGTGATCAAGGACAAAGCGCTGAGAGTCCAAGAGGAATTGGAACAGGTGGAGCCGGCTGTTATTGAGTCTCAGAATGGTACGTTTGTTGTTCTTTTACTCACTGTCCTCTTTATAGTGTCGTTAATTGATTTGTTTTCACAGGCCAGCTTGTTCTAAACTGCATAACAATACTGTAAAAGGGCTATTTTGTCTTAAACTATTTTATCTCGTGGTCACTTCTGGGTAAATGGCTCCCTGTTCAAAAGTTAAAACCTCCCTTTGTCACTGCCTCTTGCCTCGTCATAATCCACATTCTTATTCATATGACGTTGATAGCTGTTAAGTCCATTAAGAAGCAGCACCTGGTGGAGGTGCGGTCCATGGCCAATCCACCTGCGGCCGTGAAGCTGGCCCTGGAGTCCATCTGCTTGCTCTTGGGCGAGAGCACGACGGACTGGAAGCAGATCCGATCCATCATCATGAGGGAGAACTTCATCCCCACCATTGTTAACTTCTCTGCGGAGGAGATCAGGTGAAACGAGGGGGAATGTTTGCTTGAGATTGCTCACTAAAGTGTGCTCCTTCTTTCTCTTTTCTCTTTCCATCCCTATGTTTTTCAAATCCCTTTCTTCTCGCCCTAAATGCTACCCTCTTCCTCCTACCTCACTCATCCCCCATTCAAACACATCCCTGCTTTCATCTAACTAGCGGTGAGCTCTATTAAGCGGCACCACCTAGTAGAAGTGCGGGCTATGACCAATCCCCCAGCCGCAGTCAAACTGGCCCTGGAGTCTATCTGCCTTTTGCTTGGGGAGGAGACCAATGACTGGAAAAAAATCAGACAAGTTATTATCAGGGACAATTTCATCAGCAGCATAGTCAACTTTTCCTCTGAGGAAATGAGGTACCGGTGTCAAGACATCTGTCTAGTCTGTCTCTGATGGAACAAATCAGTATGCGAATCAACTGACACCTGTGATTAGACTTTTTAATGTTTCTGGAACACAAAGTCTTATTGTTTGTCGAATCAGAAAATGAACAGATGTTAACTCTCTGTCCTTAACGGTTGTTGTTATGATTTTTAATTTGTCCCAGAGAAGATGGTAGAACAGGCTCCCCTTCCCTCCCCAAATACAGATGAAATGATCCTGCGTACTATTCCATGAATTCATATTTTTAATTTCATGTGATTCACGATCATTTTTCCACACCCGGCTTTAAATTGTAGCATGAAGGAAAGTGCTGCTATAATCTATAATATGTATTTGATTGTTTCTACTTTATCTAGTGACTCCATTCGTGAGAAGATGAAGAAGAACTACCTCTCCAACCCGAGCTACAACTATGACCAAGTCAACAGGGCCTCACTGGCCTGTGGGCCGATGGTGAAATGGGCTATTGCTCAGGTAAGGAATATATATATATATAATATTAAAAGTAACATAAGGTGGAAAAACAGTGATGAATACTATGTTCTACTACTCCCTTAGCTCAACTATGCTGACATGCTGAAGCGTGTGGAGCCTCTGCGTAATGAACTCCAGAAGCTTGAGGATGACGCAAAGGACAACAAGACAAAGGCGGAAGAGGTGGAGCAGATGATCAGAGACCTGGAGTCGAGCATCGCTCGCTACAAGGAGGAGTACGCTGTCCTCATTTCAGAAGCCCAGGCCATCAAGGCTGACCTGGCCGCAGTGGAGGCCAAGGTAACTGCCCATCAAACATGTCTCCAGTTCCTTCCTTGTTGCTCACTTGGTTCCAACCTAAACTGATCATTTTATCAACTCCCAGGTGAATCGCAGCACAGCCCTGCTGAAGAGTCTGTCAGCTGAGAGAGAGCGCTGGGAGAAGACCAGCGAGACGTTCAAGAACCAGATGTCCACCATCGCTGGAGACTGTCTGCTCTCTGCTGCTTTCATCACCTACGCCGGTTACTTTGAACAGCAGATGAGACAGAACCTGTTCACCACTTGGTCTCATCACCTGCAGCAAGCTAATATTCAAGTAAGTAAAGTTCTGATCCACAAGATAAACTATTCTTACACCAAACATACACGTTCAGATCTTGCAATACTAGTTATGCAATTTTGTGTTTTACTTAACTCACGTTGGCCTTAATTTCTTCCTCAGTTCCGAACCGACATTGCCAGGACTGAGTACCTGTCCAATGCAGACGAGAGGCTCCGCTGGCAGGCCAACTCCCTCCCAGCTGATGACCTCTGCACTGAGAACGCCATCATGCTCACGAGATTCAACAGGTCAGTACAGTGAGGATAATTTGACTAAAATGTAATACTCATATCTGTAACTTTATATCACTGTAATGAAAATAAGAATTAATGAGCATAGATGGGCCTTGAGTTGACTGTACCTCCCCTTCTTACCCATGTAGGTACCCACTAATCATCGATCCATCCGGTCAAGCCACAGAGTTCATTATGAACGAGTACAAAGACCGCAAGATCACCCGAACCAGCTTCCTGGATGATGCCTTCAGGAAGAACCTGGAGAGCGCCTTGCGTTTTGGAAACCCACTCCTGATCCAGGTATTAAAAGCTTCATCATACTGCCGACATCTCATTGTGAAGTCAGTAGTTGCTCACCGTTCAGGACGCTTGTGTTCATTAATTATGTGTATTTATATTAATTATTTCTTTTGCCTTCTTCAGGATGTGGAGAGCTACGACCCCATCCTGAACCCAGTGCTGAACAGAGAGGTCCGCAGGACTGGAGGACGTGTCCTCATCACCCTGGGAGACCAAGATATCGATCTGTCACCTTCCTTCGTCATCTTCCTCTCCACACGAGACCCAACGGTGAGGATACTCGATATCGTAGTTCGAATTTACAGCTAAACCTACCTCAGAGATACTGATACAGCAAATATTAACAGTTATGTTGCTTTTACCCGAGAAATAATGTTTCACGTTGTCTCCTGTCCATGCAGGTTGAGTTCCCACCAGACTTGTGTTCTCGTGTGACATTCGTCAACTTCACCGTGACACGCAGCAGCCTGCAGAGCCAGTGTCTCAACGAGGTCCTGAAGGCTGAGAGGCCCGATGTGGACGAGAAACGCTCTGACCTCCTCAAACTGCAGGGTGAGACAAGTGGCAACATTTGGATGACGATTACAAGCGTTGACAGGGATGAAAGAAAATTCAGAATTTAGCATGGTGGAGGAGTTCAGTGAAATGATGGAGCCAATCAACAACTGTTCTGCCTGTTTTAGGTGAGTTCCAGCTGCGCCTGCGTCAGCTGGAGAAATCCCTGCTGCAGGCCCTCAATGAGGTGAAGGGCCGTATCCTTGACGATGACACAATCATCACCACCCTGGAGAACCTGAAGAAGGAGGCAGCTGAGGTGACCAGGAAGGTGGAGGAGACCGATATCATCATGGCTGAGGTGGAGGCAGTGTCCCAACAATACCTCTCGCTGTCTTCTGCCTGCAGCAGCATCTACTTCACCATGGAGGCTCTTAACCAGGTCTGGACTTGACTGACTTACTCCTTCACACAACCTTTTCATTGTTCTTGTGTTTACATTCTTACTTTAGACACTATAATATTCCCTTTCTGTTTTCTAATGTACAAACATGCCCAACAATCATTTTAATAAACTAATCATTGGTTTGTTTCTTGTTCCAGATGCACTTCCTGTACCAGTATTCTCTTCACTTTTTCCTGGACACCTACCACACTGTTCTTTACGAGAACGCCAACCTCAAGAACATCACCGATCACTCACAGAGACTTGCTGTTATCACGAAAGACCTTTTCCAGGTACAAACTGCACCTTTTTTAAAAACAGAAGAAGTTTTAAGTTGAATGGAAGTTGTGTACAAATGTTTCTGCCTGGTTTCTTTGTGGTAGGTGGTGTTCAACAGAGTAGCCAGAGGTATGCTGCACCAGGACCACATTACCTTCGCCATGCTGCTGGCTAAGATCAGCCTCAAGGGAATGACCACGTAAGCCGCCAGTATTAAAATTTACTACCAGCAGTAGTACTTCATAAAACAACATAGGCCTGCAACATCAGCAATCATGCATCCAACCATATCTTTCCAGTGAGCCTTCATACGACGCAGAATTCCAGCACTTCCTGCGTGGGAAGGAGATTGTCCTGACAGGCATGTCATTGCCCAAGGTGAAGGGTCTAACCACTGACCAGACTGAGGACATGGTCCGCCTCAGCCGCCTGCCCGCATTCAAGGACTTGGTGGAGAAAGTCGAGGCTGATGAGGTGAGTATTGAAAGATACTCTGGTGTTAATTCTAAGTAATTCTGTATGTGAACCGTTCTTGTTTGTTCCCTCAGCAAATCTTCATGTGGCTTGAGAGCAACACCCCAGATCTGGCTGTTCCTTATCTGTGGTCAGAGGAAAAGCAGTCCAGTGAGTTTCTGAACTTGCCATTTTCTTCTTCAAATTACAGAAGCTGAATTAAAACGTTCCATGTATATGTGACCTGCTCTGCACTGACCCGTTTGCAACTCCCCCCACAGCTACCATTGGCCAAGCAGTGCATCAGCTGTTGCTGATCCAGACCTTCCGCCCTGACCGCATGTTGGCCATGTCGCACATTTTTGTGGCGAAGGTTCTGGGAGAGAGCTTCATGAGTGTCATCGATCAACCGATGGATCTGGCTAATATCGTAGATAGTGAGGTACTGACAGACGTTCCTTGAATAAGTTCCTCCTGAGAGCTGCTGTTGCCCAGGTGACTGTTTCTGACGTCCCTTCTCTTGTGTCTGCAGGTGAAGCCCAGCACGCCGGTGTTGATGTGTTCCGTACCAGGTTATGACGCCAGCGGCCTGGTCAGAGATCTGGCTGCAGAGCAGAACAAACAAATCACTTCCATCTCTATTGGTAAGGAACCAATTCTTATATTCTTAACATCACATGCATGTGGTCACCTTAGTGAAGAAGACTGTTGAAGTTTGACGCCCTCCTCTGTTCACAGGTTCTGCTGAGGGCTTCAATAAGGCTGACAGAGACATCAACACTGCTGTCAAGTCTGGCAGGTGGGTGATGCTGGAGAATGTCCACCTGGCCCCTGGGTGGCTGATGCAGCTGGAGAAAAAGCTCCACTCTATGCAGCCTCACTCCAGCTTCAGGCTTTTCTTGACAATGGAGATCAACCCCAAGGTATCCCACGTCTCTCATTTGTATCTCGACCATTCCATAATTTACATTCATTCATCACAGTGACTTTACAGGCGTCAACGTTGTATTATCGTCTTTCCCTGTCAGGTTCCAGTGAATCTGCTTCGTGCTGGTCGTATCTTTGTGTTTGAGCCTCCTCCTGGTGTGAAGGCCAACATGCTGCGGACCTTCAGCAGCATCCCGGTGGCTCGCATGTGCAAGGTAACTTAAGATTGTTGCACCAACACACAGACATACGCGCAGATTAATTATAACCATCGATGCTGTCTGCACACATCCTCCACTTTCTCCTTCCTCAATATTATTTCTTCTGTTTTCTACAGGCTCCCAACGAGCGTGCACGTCTCTACTTCCTGCTGGCCTGGTTCCACGCTGTCATCCAAGAACGTCTGCGCTACGCACCACTGGGCTGGTCCAAGAAGTACGAGTTTGGAGAGTCCGACCTCCGCTCTGCCTGCGACACTATTGACACCTGGCTGGACGACACTGCTAAGGTCGGCGGCCACTGCAGAAATCACATATACAACCTAAAACATGTCCAATGTCATTTGTTGCTTATAGAATCTTTCATAACAAATCTTACATGAATAGACTTCTGGCAACCTTACAAATATCATTCATCAGATAAATGACTGTTTACACACACACAGGGTCGTCAGAACATCGCACCAGACAAGATCCCCTGGGCAGCTCTGAAAACACTGATGGCCCAGTCCATCTATGGCGGACGCATTGACAATGAGTTCGACCAGCGTCTCCTTAACACCTTCTTGGACCGCATTTTCACCAAGGGAAGCTTCGACAGCGAGTTCAAGCTGGCTCTCAAAGTTGACGGACACAAGGACATCAAGATGCCCGATGGCATTCGGTCTGTATCTTTCAAGTTGGCACCAGTCACAAGTTTATTATATAAATATTTAAATGAGTATCTCCTAATTTTCTTTCTTTTATAGGCGAGAGGAGTTCATGCACTGGGTGGAGATGCTTCCCGACACTCAGACTCCATCTTGGCTCGGGTTGCCTAGCAATGCAGAGAAGGTCTTGCTCACCACTCAGGGTACCTACCGTCAACAGTCATCTTCATCATTTGTTCTCACATTAACCAGACTACAACACATCTTCCTCATCTATTTAGTTCATGCTTTCATTTTAATCCTGCTCAATAAGTTTTAACAAGGCAGATTAACCATCTCTCTTCCTATTCTAGTGCTTTAACTCTGTTTCACAGGCGGTTTCACTGCAATGAGTCAAGATATGTTTGTCTGCTTTGGGCAGAGTACAATGTTGGTGGCAAAGAATATGTCAAGGGTCTTCGTACTGCTAATCCCTCATCTTTTCATCAGTTCACTCCCTCAGCTTCACAAGTAGCTCCCAGATAGTCGATCGTAGTCGTGTAGTTTCTTTATCGCAAGCGTATAGTCGTCAGGTGGTACTCTGCCCAAAGGAAGGGAGTGCGTCGCCTCACCCTCCAGCAGCTGTATTTCACAGCCAACATGTCGCTTTGCTAAGATACCATCCCCACCCTGCCCATTGGTTAGCGTTCAACAGTGTCACCTCCCAATTCCCTTCACTGCCCCGTCATATACTCCCTCCCTGGTTTGTTTTCATACCTCATCCAAACTCCCTATCCTTGCTGCCAAAGCATCCACCCTTTGGCCACACTTTCCCACTCCCTCATCAACATCCTCTAAGTTTGTCTCTTGAAAACCTGCCACCCTTTATTATTTACATCAATTCCTTTTTTCAGATCCTGTCAATCAACGATGACGTTACTTTGGATTATTTTGAATGAATTGTACAGATGTATTGCCTGAAGCCTTGTGTGCCCTTTGTCGTATTCTGTCTGCCTTTTGTTTGTAAATCCTTCATTAACACATCCTTGAGGTAAGCTACTTGTTTCTTCCTTCCACAATTAATTTCTCCTCCCACTTGGCCCTTTCTACCACCTCTCCCACCCTGCTCACTCCCTCCCTGCGCCGGGCTGCACAGGCACTGACATGATGGGTAAGATGCTGAAAATGCAGATGTTGGAGGATGAGGATGACCTCGCCTACGAGACAGAGCAGAAGGAGCGTGCTGCATCCACATCGGATGCCCAACCGGCCTGGATGAGGACCCTCCACACCACCGCCTGCAACTGGCTGCAGCTCATGCCCCAGTCAGTCAATCCACTGAAACGCACAGTGGAGAATATCAAGGTAACCTAAATGTTATTGTTTTCACTCGAAGGAGTTGCGCAACATGCTTGGGAAACACTTTAAGTTGATCAGCTTTACTCTTCAAGTGTTGTTAGTCATTTGACATCAAGGTAAAATGAATCTAAGCAAAGGTTTGAATTTCCGTAGGTGAACTTACTTTTCTTTGTCATTGATTCATGTGGCAAACTGTTTCCTCTGTCCAAACACACAAACATCAGGACCCGCTGTTCCGCTTCTTTGAGCGTGAGGTGAAGATGGGTGGCAAGATGCTCCAGGAGGTCCGTCAGGATCTGTCTGACGTGGTGCAGGTGTGTGAGGGCAAGAAGAAGCAGACCAACTACCTGCGCACACTCATCAGTGACCTTGTCAAAGGTACAATGTCACATTTTCAGTTTTGTTTTCGGTTTTGTATATTGTATGTAAATCCAATGATAAATCCAGGGAACTAACTTCACATTTAAAATTCATTATGACTGTTATTGAATCACATCTTGCTCATTGAGACCAATGGTTTGCACCCATCTCTCCCTCCAGGCATCCTCCCTCGCAGCTGGTGTCGCTACACAGTTCCAGCCTCCCTGACTGTGATCCAGTGGGTGGCAGACTTCAGTGAGCGAATCAAACAGCTGCAGCAGATCTCCCAGGGAGCTGCCAGTGGGGGTGCAAAGGAACTGAAGGTACAACTTCGTTAACTGCAGAATCAAAAGTCCTCAGCAGTTTATTCTTGGGTTTGGTATTGTCAAGAAAACGTGGATTAGCCATACATGTTTATAAACGTTATGAAAACTCTCCACACCTCCTTTCGGCATTAATACAACAAAAATATTTTTCTGAACATTTGCCTCAAACACTTGTGAAACTGTGATTGAAATCTGTAATTCGTATGATGAAAGTGACAGAATAAATCAGTTTGTTACTTCCCTTTCCCCCACCTGTCTCCATTTCTCCAGAACATCCACGTGTGCCTGGGAAGCCTGTTTGTGCCAGAGGCTTACATTACTGCGACTCGCCAGTATGTGGCCCAAGCAAACAGCTGGTCCCTGGAAGAGTTGTGCCTGGAGGTCAATGTCACCAGCGCCCAGGGTGCCGCGCTGGATGCCTGCAGCTTCGGCATCAAAGGTCTGACAGTCAGCACATCATCTACTGTTATTAAGGGATTCCTGCCACTAACTGCATAGGAAGGTTAAAGTAGTGCAAGTTGGCAACAACCTGGAATACAATAAACTGAGTTGATTCGAGGACAACTGAACTTTCAATGCAAGAACAGTTTGTTATACAGAGATTACAAACCTCCTCGAATGCCATTGGATTCCATCATCATTGGCAAACTATGGACACTTCTTGGCAGCAATGAGCTAGGGTAGAATATTTCAGCCTTTTTATTCAATAGTATTAAGACTCACCCAATAATAACACTGTGTATGTGCAGCTGTTCATCTCTGGTGCCTTTAGGCATCTGGTTTGGATGTTTTTTGAGGAAATGAATAAAGTTCCCACACAGGGCTGTTTACACCTCAAGTCCACTCCTGTAACTAATGATGCATGTTTGTGTTTCCTCTTTCTCTGATTAATGAGTCGTTCTGACGCTGCTTCTGTTCAATATTCTAGGACTCAAACTGCAGGGAGCAACCTGTGGCAACAACAAGCTGTCTCTGTCGACATCCATCTCCACTGAGCTGCCTCTCACGCAGCTCCGCTGGATCAAGCAGGGCAATGAGGAGAAAAGACACGTGGTATGAAGAGGACACATCTACCTCGTCGATACTGTCAAATGATTTAGGAAATTAAAATCTAAGGCCATTGATTTAAGCAAGCTCCTTGCTCTAATCATTATTTCTCTCTTTTCTTGCTGCAGGTGACTCTGCCCGTGTACCTGAATTTCACCAGGTCTGACCTCATCTTCACCGTTGACTTTGACATCGCCACCAAGGAAGATCCACACAGCTTCTACGAGCGTGGAGTTGCTGTCCTGTGCACGGAGTAGATGACATCATTCCTTAAAGAACCATCTAACTCATACTTATAATCACTCGTATTCATTGCCTATAATCCCCCATTTAAAGTAGCGTGTAGGTTTCATTCCAATATAAAACATAGTGAGATAACATCTGTAGAGCAGTAGTGAACATCATTTAGTTTTGTGGAAGTGTCTGGAAGGTCTTGGGAAAGTTGTCGGATGGTAAATGTTGGGAAAACAAAAGTGGGAAGAGAAAGTTGAAAAGGAAAAAGCCGTTTTAATGAAAGAACCTGTACGTTTTAAGATTGAATAAATATTGGAATGAACTGAATGATTTCATTGTGGTCTTTGTTATGTGGCTGTTTATCATAGAGTTTTACCATATACTTGGTGTTTAATGAGTACACCAAATCCGGTCCGATTAAAATGACATCTCCCAAAAGGTCTACCCTTTATGAATTCTATAATGTGCACAAAGAGGTGTCTGTTAATGAGTTGGTTTAAATAAATTGCAAAAAGCCTTTGAGTTAATTAAATGTGCATTAACTTGATCCTCCATCCATTCCAATAATCCACCAATTATTGTTTGGTCAATAGACTGATAAGAGGGAAATATGCCCACAAAGTTAAAGCTGGAGCAATCCTTTACTTTAGAAATCAAAGCAGAAATGCTGATTCAAATCTATAATTAAACTATTTTCTCCATTAATGTATCAGCTCTGGTGGTTTAACACAGAATATAAAATACTCTCATTAACCCTAACAGCCATGATTTGTAATCACCCAGTTAAAAATACTAACTTCTAATAGGAATGTACACAGCATGTCAATATTAACTGACTTTGTAGATTTATTTTCCAACATGGCAACAAGTCCAAACGTAGCTCCAGAACTGCATAGAAATTACTAAAACAAACAAAACTTGAATGTGGTGAGTAACAAATCAAGATTGTGAAGACCAACAAATGAATTTCATATTAACTAAATAAGGTGTTCAAACTTTACTCAAACAGTACAGTGATGGATTATACATGCGGCCGGGAAACCAGAGTGTCAAACATCACTGATGAGAAAATAAAGGAAACAGTGCAAAACTCACTTTGGTCCAACACAAAGACCCAGGAAGAAAAAATAAATAACTCAAATCATGAAATGCATCTTTAAGACACTGAGGTAGAAACATGTCTAGTGTGCAGCAGCCTATCCATGCTCGTGTATAGAAAGTGCATTGAAAAGTGAAAATTTGCAGGATTTCATTCCACCTTAAATCATATAAAAGCATTTAATGACTGGAGTACTTCAGTCTGCCAGTCGTACGCATCAAAGCTACAACTCTTAAGTATTTAATAGGAACGCTGAATCCACATCCTTTTTTTTTGTGCTCATCGAGAATGAGATCATTTGGGGGACCTGTCGACTTCCAGTGCTCCAACCCTGAGAGGTTTTATCATTCCATGTGGCTCTAACATGCTTCAGATGCAGAGTCCCCTCCGTCTGGTTCTTCCTCAATGTTGACAACACACTGCCTTTTTCTATGTCCCATCTCCATCGTGTCTGCTCCAGGGACACCGAGCTTTCTCTTGTGATGAAACGGGAGGTTCCATTGGCTAGGGGATCTCTCCAAGGAGCAATCAAGCATCTGGGATGAACTTGGTTCCACTGGGGCTAAATGTAAAGCTATTGTTGGAGATGTGGAGGATATTGCAGCGGGCATGGCTGAATCAAGCTGGCAGTGTAATTCTATGTCCAGAGGTTGGCTGGGAATTGTTGAATCATGGGTCATTTCCTCTACAAGATCTCTACAACCGTCTCTGTCAGTGACGGAGGGCAGAGAGACAAGATCACATGGACACAGCTCAGAGTCACTTCCACATTTCATCTGGACATCCAGAAGATGTTGCTGCTGTGTTACAAGATGTGGCCCTCCATCTTTCACACGTTCTCTGAGGGCAATAGAGGGAGGGTGATGAGGGATCGATCGCCTGTTCCGACGTGAGACTCGACACCCTCCTTCGCCACCTTTTCCTTGCTGCCTAGTTCGCCTGCCTGAGACGACTGCAGCCATGTTAAACTCGTCAGAATCCTCAGAGCTCCCGTCATACGGGTCCAAAAACTACAATCATAAGCAGACATGCATTCAGATATAAACAGAGCAGCAGGGTGGCTTTGTACCAGACATGAATGACTTTGTGAAAGAAGAGTGCTTACCAAAGAATAACAGCCATTCCTTCCTGCATGCTCATGCACTAATGGCAAAGCCTGTCCTGAACTCTCAGGTGCACTGCTCGGACAATCCTGCTCAGCCAGAAATTAAATTATTTTTCTTTTGACAAGATGGCGATTGACTTTATCCATAGAAAGCTCAATGCTTGCTGAAGCCTGTCCCAGTGCTGTTATAAGACGAGGTTAAGGTGTGTATTGTGCTGTAACCCATTGTGCAACCAAGATAATGGACATGTAGCCAAATTTAGTCCCATTTCAAGATAGGATTCTTTGATTTATCTGCTTGAAAATGGCCTTAATCCTTATTCAAACAGCTTAAATATATATCAAATAAATTTACACTGCCACTCATTAATTTATGCTTACTGTGTCAGTGTGGGATTGTAATGCTCGCATTCAGAACAAAAGCAATACCATAGGGCTGGTGTCTGACCATCTGGGACTGATCTCGGATTCAGAATCAGTGCTGGACTCCACTTTACACATCTCCTGGTGAAAAACACAAGTCATCCCATTATGCATTTAAGTCAAAGCAGGTGAAAACAGAAGTGATGCACTGATTAGTTAAAGAGACTACAGCACTCAATATGATGATGCACAAAACTCTCTCACCATGTATTTGAAAGCAAGCTGGTCCACGTTGTTGGGTGCAGAGCCATCACTGTGGTCTGAATGGAGAAAGAAAAGGGAAAATGTTAATTTATGCACTCATAAGATAAGATTTAATCTTAACTGAAATTAATACAGTTGCAGGATATCCAATCCAATAAGGAATAATGATACCTACCCGGAATGAATTGTTGTCGTCTCCTCCTGTATGCCATGACATTTAGCGCGTGTGACTTTTTTGAGCAACGGGAAATAAGCACCTATGTAATTTCGAGTAGTGTTGCGAGATGAAAGTTGTTGGGTTAGTTCATTAACCACAAAAGACACCAAGTGGGTTTGATATATGAATGATATGCAAACCCGGTCAACCACACGTGAGTCGTCTACACATGAAAACAAAAATGCATTGACACGAGTTCTACACGCCACCGAGTTAGCTATTTCAAACATTTCATTAACAAAATAATACGTCCGGTATTTCTTAATATTTCAAAATAAAACTCATATCGACTCCTCTTGTGCTAGATGAATTTTGATTTTGTTTTTTGGACTCACTTTACAAGCTGCGGAGGCTGACGATAATCGGTAAAAGAACAAAATAAATCCTATTGAACAAATTGATGTACCATAAAAAAGAGATACACTTGTAGCTGAACTAAGTGTGTGTTATCTTTGTTGTTATTATAAAGGTTTTTTACCTTGTATTTTGGACATCTGGTCATAACGTGTATGATTGTGCAACATTATGAAGAAGTTGTGACAACTTTTTATTATGAAATAGCCACCGTCTTTAATCGCCTCCATCAGTTCCCCGCTTAACCGTTGGGGGGAACGGGAGAGTCGGACTGGCCGCTCCATGGCCCCGCTCCACTCCGTGCGTAAGATCCGGCCTGGGGGAAAGGGATGAATGTTAATTTCAAAGATGGCGGCGGAGGGAGGAGGGAAGGAGATGAACGAAATTAAAACTCAGTTCACCACTCGGGAAGGTGTCTACAAACTCCTCACTCACTCCGAATACAGCCGTCCGAACAGAGTGCCTTTCAACTCGCAAGGTTCTAACCCCGTCAAGGTCTCCTTCGTGAACGTCAACGACCAGTCGGGCAACGGCGACCGGATCTGTTTCAATGTGGGCCGTGAGCTCTACTTCTACATCTACAAAGGCGTTAGAAAGGTACCGTGCTAACTTGGCTAATGTCAACTTAAATACCCGATACTGCGAGTTACAATGCATCGCCTCAGTGTGAGCTACTGCTGACCTGCAGCCGTATATTCGTTGTATTAAACTTGACTTGACTTTGAAATAAGCAGGCAGCTAGTTAGCTTGAAGCTAGCTATCAGTCTACTAGTCAGCGAACCAGGATGCTACTGGCTATCGTTAGCCAGCAGCTACTTCGAGGCCAGGGGCTAAATTCCGTCCTCAGACCGTCACTCTGTTTTAAGTTTTGCTGGATGGTCGGATAGAGATCGGTTGGTTAAAATTAATGGTAACAATTGCTGCTGTAATGGTTAAAGTTTGTGATGACAGTGACAGCTCAACGTTGTCACCCATAACACCTGTCGACGCCCAATGGCTGACAGGTGTCTACAAATCACACAGTTGCGGTTTCAGAGTTTGGTCAATAATTTGCCTTATTGGTGCAGCGATCGTTTGAATTATATCAGTCAGATTGTATTTTGAGGATATGTCTGGTCAAACTCTGATCCACGAGCTGATCAAACTAGAAAGTTTGAATCGAAGGAATGTCGCTGAACATGTTTGAGTTTGGTAAACTATCTGTGATACAATTACCATGAGGACATAATTTACGTTAATTTCATTATTAAGCACATAATGGTGATAGCTAGTTCTGACTAATATAATAATCTAAAAATAGAGAATGAATGGGAAATCTTATGAAAGCAGGCAATACAAAGTTATTGCTATACATTCCGTACTGTAATGTTGGTTTCATTGGGAAGTATCAGGATACAATTAAACTTATATACTCATATTTGTTTGCTATGTTTAAAGGTTTCAATTAACAGCTGACTTGACATCATAGGTTGACAAGAATCAGCTGACCACTAACTGGAAGCAGAGACATGTGCATGTCATGTGCATCATCATTGCCCAATATAAAACATCCATTGCCTGACTGAAGGGTGAACTGCTGGAAATTTAGAGCATTTCCTTATTTCAAATGTCCGCTAAAAGCACACGCTGACTGTAGTACTATCTTATGTCATTTCATTGTGCATGAGTACAGTTTTAAACTAGCAAAGGTCTCATGTTTATGAGAGCCACAGAGTTCCAGCAGCTCAAGAGTTTATTACTGATGACTGTTCGTTCATAAACTCCTCAACTAAAAGTACGTATTCTCACTGTTTATTTATTTTTTATTTTCCACTACAATGTTGGCTTCTAAACAGGATAATCTAAATAAAACAGCAATTGTGTCACATGTTCACAATGATGCTCTCAGACAAAACTAATTCAGCCATTAGAAACACTTTGGTTTCAAGGAGTTTGTCGAAGAACAACAACAACAAGCAAGTAAGCATGATGTTTCTAAAGTCAGTGAGAAGTCACAAACACAATATTTGGCAGAACATTTGTGGTGATGTGGTTACGTGATGTGTTGGTATGGTAAATATGTGGTTTGCTAAAGACAGCGAATTGTTTTAAGTTGAGGTCACATGTAACAACTTTTACACTTGCAACACTTCATTTTTGAAGGCTTTGCATGAAATTAGATTTGTGCTCCCTATCAGATGAATCAGCATTTCACACACAGCTTCATGATGTGTTTCAGATGAAGCATGGGAAAAGACCAATTTCATGACACACTCAGTTCCAATTTGTGACAACTTTATCACTAATAAAAATCTACAAGGAAATAGCAAAGTGCCATTTCACTCACTTCGTGTGTGCATGTCCTCCCTCTCCTCAGGCTGCGGATTTGAGCAAACCTATAGACAAGCGCATCTACAAGGGAACACAGCCCACCTGTCATGACTTCAACCACCTCACAGCTACAGCAGAGAGCGTGTCCTTGCTGGTGGGGTTCTCAGCAGGACAAGTGCAGCTCATTGACCCCATCAAGAAAGAAACGAGCAAGCTTTTCAACGAGGAGGTATGTCTGAAGGATTAAAGGTTCATTGCCAAGAGTGTGTACAGTGTTTTTTTTATTGTTTTCACAATTGCTTGTAGTATTCATTTTAATTTTTCACTAGTTCTAGTACTTTTATGTAGAGTGTTTACTTATTTGTGCCATTACGGGAGAAAGGGTGTTTATTATTGTTGGATCTAATCCCACAGGCCTGAATGATCTTATCTCCCACATTCACAGATCTATTGTGTCTATAAACACATTCCTCGTATTAAATAAGTATTCAGAAATACTCAGTACAGTTTCAGTATTTCTATTCAACTGCAATATAATTTGTTCTATCTATGCGGTAAACTCATCAACCTTCATAAGTAGAAGATTTATAACATTTGGATGACAAAAAATATGTTCATTGGATGTTTCATAGCGTTTATTGTAATTCATGCAACTGTTTTTGTTTGCAGAACGTCTTTAAATATGATTACCAAGAGACCTGTACTTACATTGTTTTTCCCCCTCCCCTGTCTGCCTCTCAATCCCCAACTTTCTTTCTCTCCTTCCAGAGACTAATAGACAAGTCCAGAGTAACATGCGTGAAATGGGTGCCAGGCTCTGAGAGTCTGTTTCTTGTCTCACATTCAAGTGGAAATATGTACTTGTACAATGTGGAGCACACGTGTGGCACCACGGCACCACATTACCAGCTACTTAAACAGGGGGAGAACTACTCTGTACACACTTGTAAGAGTAAATCCACACGAAACCCTCTCCTTAAATGGACAGTAGGTGAGGGAGCTCTGAATGAGTTTGCCTTCTCCCCAGATGGGAAGTACCTAGCCTGTGTAAGCCAAGACGGCTTCCTACGAGTGTTCAACTTCGATGCTGTCGAGCTTCATGGCACCATGAAGAGCTACTTCGGTGGCTTGTTGTGTGTGTGTTGGAGCCCAGATGGAAAGTACATAGTTGCAGGTGGAGAGGACGATCTAGTGACTGTGTGGTCGTTCTTGGACTGCAGAGTCATAGCTCGAGGTCATGGACACAAGTCGTGGGTAAGTGTGGTGGCATTTGACCATTACACTACCAGTGTAGAGGAGAGTGACCCAATGGAGTTCAGTGGCAGTGACGAGGACTTCCAGGATCAGATGATCAACTTTGGACGAGACCGTGCCAACAGCACGCAGTCCCGACTCTCCAAGCGCAACTCCACGGACGGACGGCCTGTTAGTGTCACATACCGGTTTGGCTCAGTGGGTCAGGACACTCAGCTGTGCCTTTGGGACCTCACTGAGGACATCCTTTTCCCCCATCTTCCTCTCTCACGGACACGGACGCACACTAATGTGATGAACGCTACCAGCCCCCCTGCGGGTGCTACAATAATCACTAACACCTCGAGTAACACTACTAATGGAAACAACAGTGGTGCCAATACTCCTGGCATTAACTCCCTCTCTACTACATTACCACGCTCCAACAGCCTACCCCATTCAGCCGGCACCACAACAACGGCAAACAATACCAACAAGGCCAGCAGCGGGGGTGGCATCAGCAGTGGGATTATGGACAGTGCCATCGCTACAGGTGTGAGTAAGTTTGCCACACTATCACTCCATGATCGGAAGGAGCGCCACCACGAGAAGGACCACAAACGCAACCACAGCATGGGTCACATCAGCAGCAAGAGCAGTGACAAGCTCAACCTACTGACAAAAACCAAAACAGACCCTGCAAAGACTCTGGGCACTCTGCTGTGTCCACGCATGGAGGATGTGCCCCTCCTTGAGCCCCTCATCTGTAAAAAGATAGCACACGAGAGACTGACTGTACTCATATTTTTAGAGGACTGTTTAGTGACTGCTTGTCAGGAGGGATTTATTTGCACATGGGCGAGGCCAGGCAAAGTGGTAAGTTCTTTTTAATCTAGGAAATGTGGGAGACATTCAGGTTAACTCGTATACATAGCTTTATCTAAATTAACGGGTTGTGACAAAGAAATGTTCTGAATACATAGTAACCTGGATGTTTGGATCATCATTTTTTTAGCTTTTATAGTCATGTTGTCACTCACTGCAGGCAGGTTAGTAACATATCTGGTTGGTTTAATGTACATCTCCGTTCCACTGAAAGACCTAACGTGCCAAAAAAAAAAAAAAAAGACCAATGCTATGAACATATTCCCTTTTTTGGTTATATAAGTCATTAGGATTAGGATGAGTTCCTGTGAGGGGAAAGGAGACATTAATCCGGACTCAAGTCTGCTCATTGGTTCATCCCAATCATCCCACGATGCATAGCAACACATTCAAGATGTCATCTGCATACAGTTGCATATTTCAGCTTTCATGCAAATGGACAAATAGAATAGCTGCAGTTTTTCACATGCTTACAGCTTAATATGTGTGTACACCTTTTTCTTCCCTTTAACAGATTTTGCCAAAAAATGCGTCACTGTCTGGGACGTAAGAGTCGGTTTGATAGCTTGTTCAGTCTGGCGAGACTGTTCTGTTTTTAAACGGAAGGGCCTAGTCTGAAGTTTATAAATAATGAGAGTGCACAAACGATGCCGAGATATAGTGGTTAACCCTCTTTCTAATACAGTCTGATGGCTGTTCATACAAATACTATTTTGGGAGTATTCTCCACTATGTGCCACTGTGGCTGATTTCTGGGATTGTCAAACAAAATGACTGTTCCTAGTGCTGTTTGTACGAGATAACGCAACATTTTAAATCCAGAAACAATATTTTCAGCTCCATTCGATATCAAATAGTGGGCAGCACACAGCCCCTGGTTGGTAGAAATTCAAATTAATATGAGTAAATTGTAAGATTCTGTGTTTAAATCTCGTTTAAGTGCATTCATAATAATAAGATAAAAATTCAAATTACATTTTGTATGGTTGTGGATTGATTGAGTATGAGTAAAAAGGCAATAAATAATCAATCAATTAAGTATCCCTCCTTTAAAGAAAAAAGAAGCTCTCAAAGCTGCAATCAAAAGTTTAAAGGATCCCTATAGACAAATGTCTTGTTCTTAACCTGCTTGCAGCAGTCTGGTCAGTTGCATGAAAAGTGCCTTGTTCAGGCAGACAAACCTCTTAGAGACGACCCTCCACTCACTTTGACTGCTGTGCACAAGCTCTTAATTAAGTGCAGGGGACCGGGATATGAAAGGACGAGGCTAGAGGCTAACTTTTAATGAGCTATTTGTTGCTTGATTCTGCTGCAGTATGTGAACTGTCCCAAATGCAAATCTCCTTGTTTTCCTTTTTCCAGGGTTTATTGTCATCCCAAAACCAAGCCAGCTCTCCCAGTGGAACAGTAGTATAGCCACAATATTTCTGCTGCTAAAGAACCCTGCAAGCCAGAGTCTGATGCTGCTCTTCACCCTGCAAGCATTGCAAGTTTTCCTTTTTTTTTTCTTTCTTTCTTTTTTTACCTCCCCTGCCTTCCCAATTATGTTAATGGCTTTTTTTGTTTTTGTTGATCACTCACTTTGACCTAGAGGAAGAATGAAGCAAGAAAAGGTGTGGTGTGGACTATTGGGCTAATGTATTGTTCTCTGGAGTTTTAACACATTTTAGATTATTTTAACATCTTTTCTTTCATGTCCAATCTCATCAGACTGTTGTCTCCTCTGGATTTAATGCTTCGTTAGATGCAAACCAGACGATTACGGCTTGAGATTAGAAGGATAGTTTGTTTAATTTTTTAAACTATGTAACCCTATTTTTTATAACCTTGCGTCTCTGCTCAGGGTTACTGACTAAAATCTGAATTTTGGGTGAACTATCCTTTTATGATCAAGTGAGCATCTGCAAATTTTTGCACCCTTCCACAGTCACTCACCACTTCTGTCTTTTCTTGAGTAGAATCTCCCCATCAATGACTTTGCACTGATTTTGTTAGTTCTTTTGTTGTGTGTTTTTTATTACTACTCTATTGGAACATAAAAGAGGGCTGAGGACCGCCTTGTTGCACTCGGCTCCTCAGTTTTGAAATCTGAATCTCTAAAGCTGGATGCTGCAATCATAATCTTTTTAAAGAAAAACGACTGTTTGCACTTAAATTAGTTTATTAGAAGAATAATGGCTTTACATTTTCGGGCGTGCTCCGAACACACAGATGGCTAATACAGTAGGTAAAGAAAAATGAGAAAACGATTAAATCCTTTATCTATTGAGCATTTATTTTAATATTATTTTCAGATTCAAATCTGCTCTGTATCATAATGTGTATATTGTAATTAATTGATTTGATGGGGGCCTAAGCAAACTTACCAATACTCCAGTGGAAGTTTTGTCATTGATAGTTATATTTCTAAAGCCTAAAGTATACATATTAATAATATTAAAATAATCTTGAATACATGGTTTTCTGTTCTCTTTCTTTGTTCACCAACATGTACTGTAATTGTACATCCCACGGATGTGAAGAATCTATCCCAAGACGCCCAACATCTTATTAAAACTGTTGTTTTTTTCACCTGTAACAGGTAATAACAACACCATACAGATAACACTTGACAAATCTTTTACTTGGATAAAGCATCACATTAACCAACACAATAAAGTGCAGACTGAGTCACAGCCTTGAATACAATTATGCAATTTTTAAGCCACGTTGCTTCAAGTGAGGGGCTGTAAGACTCCTTTTCAAGCTACATTTTTCCAAGTATACGGTGCCTATAAAAAGTATTCAACCTTTCCCAGTAGAGCAATAAGTGTGTTGAATGTGAACTTTAAATATTTTGGCTGACCTCAAGTTGATGGGAGAGGTTTGCCTTGAAGACTCTCTGCAACAAAGTCTCTGACAGAATGTAGGTGACCATGTAGAGATATCAGTGAAGACTGCTGTCTGATTGGTTCATATGCAGGACTTTCACTCTTAAAGCTTAAGTAACCAATCTGCTTAGTTGGGTTTAAGAAAACTTTGTTTGGTTTAAAATCACAACGTTGCCATATATCACAAAGTCTTCCTGGCTGATTTTCTGTAAAAAAAAGATTTTTTGTCAGAGAGCCTTTGAGGCAAACGTCCCCCATGAACACACCTCCAGTTGTAGAATCTTCTCTGCAAGACTGCGGCAGCTATTCTCAAATCATGCAGCATGTTCTTAATTGGACTGAGGCTTGGACTCCGACTTGGCCTCATTAGGACACGATACTCTTGTTTATGTATTTACTATATGTAAGGAGAAAATAATGCAGTTCATTGCATATTACACAGGGTTTTCCTCCAAGGTTTCCCTAAATTGATCTACCATAAAGTCACTGTCCTGTGGATGTTTTTCTATTTCATCCCATGCGTCTCAGTTACCTTTTTTCACAAAGTGGGTTGAATTGTTCCTTTGTCCTCATTGTGTAGTTTTTTACCAGGAACTTCATCACCAAGCCGTTGTATCTTCCAGATCTGATGTATTCGTCACACCACAGTTACACACACAGGTGATCGTATTCAACGTGTTTAAGCATCTAAAAGTATACAGTTGATAGATACCTCCAACAAGGAGGACATGTTTTCCCCCACAGCTGTTGGTTTGTCTCTCTGGCAGTTGGCAGGATTACGTAATAACAACTGGGACAATGGAGGCGTGTACCTGTAGCATGCAGCCAAGGAAGAAGCCAGTCATTCAACAAAGCAAGAA
This sequence comes from Macroramphosus scolopax, assembly GCA_901007825.1. Lineage (NCBI taxonomy): Eukaryota > Metazoa > Chordata > Actinopteri > Syngnathiformes > Centriscidae > Macroramphosus > Macroramphosus scolopax. The sequence continues at coordinate 34,684 of CAAKHC010003600.1, read as the reverse complement.
ACCCTTCTGTGGTCTACAGAGAGCTCTTCTAGTATACATATGGAATCATAGTTATTTGCACTAAATTGAGATACGTTTGTTGAGTTGAGGTTTCGCTTTGACATGTAGTTTTCTGTTGTTCAGTGTCAAAAAGGATTACTAAATTATTTGTAATTCACAGTTGGGAATAATACAGCTCAAACATCTCCGAGAGATGTGACTCATTTTTAAAGGCACTGATTTTGAAGGTGTTTGAGCATTTACTTCACCTACGGTTAACTCCTCCCTTGTGTAATCTCTTATTGCTCAGCTTGTGTAAAAGGCTCAGAAAAAAAAGAGACTGAATCTAGCATTGAGATTAGTTTAAATATCATTACAATGAGGGTGAAACAGTTTGGTGTAGCAGTCATAACTGGTCAGACGACAGGCTTTGTGGTCTCCATTGTATTTTCCTTTCAACTTTTCAATTTCAACATGGTCGCCCCCGAACATATCTGTTCATCAGTACAGGTTTATTCTGTTTTAAGAGGCAATTTTCATGAGATGTTGAGGTGTTCTTGGCTGTCAGTAGCCTCCATGTTTCTTATCCAGAGGTGGTATGTAGTAGGTCTTGAAAGCTGCATGGTGTGTCTCGTCTCTGGGCTGTGAAGAGAGGAAATGATCAAAGGTCTAAAAGCACCACCAAGGTTCTGAATGTATGAATGATTTCAACAATGCTGGTTGTGTAGAGCTCTCCTGTTTACCTTGGCCAACTGGGACTGGCATTTTTTAGACGTGATTGCTGGCAGTGTGCCTCGGTGAGTGACGGTGAACGCCGGCATCGAGGAGACCGGGAAGGAGATCTGCGGTCCAGGGCCAGCCATGTTGAGTTTGGGCAACTCTGTTGGATAGTGAGGGATGTGACGTCTGATGAGGGGCTCTGCAACCTGCTTCAGATTGTGCTGAGGAGAGAAATAATATCAGATGTTTTATTATCTTTCATGAACTCAACACTAAAACAAGGTTGAATTTGAACAGTAGAAACTAAACGTACACTCATTAAAGGCGTTTGCCTTGTGTGTCTCCCCCTCAGTTGTTTGCCAAGTCTAGTTGGTCGCCAGATCCGGTCGAAGGAGTTGTGTGTCCTATTTCTCTCGACTCCATCCATAATCCCAGAATCAGCCTGAAGACTCTCTACGTTCTTTTCTGCTAGCCTGAAAGAAAACAATATATATCATTTTAAAATAATCTTTAATCCTTGCCATGGCCAGTATTATACGTAAATTCTATTCAAGCAATTTACCTTATTTCCCTAAAATATGTGTGTCTCAGGGCTGTTTCTGCTGTGATGCGTTCGTCGAAGTCGTAGGCGAGCATCTGATACAGCAGAGACAGAGCTGGAGCCGGGCAGTTAGGAATTAACCGTGAGATACCGCTGCCTTTCTTAGGGGGGAAGTTGAAATGCATCGCTCTTGACCTGTTGGACATTCCATAATACGTTTTTTTTTTAAGAGAGGAAAATTTCACACTTTATGACCGATGGTTCTGTAACAAGGAGACGACTGCATACTTGAGTCGGAGAACCTACTGCTTGAATTTTTGGAGGACACTTTGATCCGGTGTCCCCAACACATCGTGGATCTTGGCGACCTGGTCTACCTCATTGGTTCCAGGGAAGAGAGGATTCAAGCTGTAAACGCAGGTAGAAAAAAAAAGAAAATTGCAAGCCATTTGTTCCCTTTGTTGCACACAGGCAATGACAACGAACACACTAACACTGTAATTGTACATCATGTATATCTATGAGGTCACATAAATGGAGCTTTAACGTTTTCTCAGTTTTGTTCTGTAAACAAACGGACAGCTTATTTAAGTTCCACAGCTGGAATGTATCTGTTCCCCACAGAGGTACCTCATGATCTCAAAGAAAACACAACCAGCGCTCCAGATGTCCATCTTCAAGCTGTAGTAGCCGTCAGTGAGGAGGCACTCTGGGGCTCTGTACCAGCGTGTGGAGATGTACTCCGTGTGCGGGGGCTTGGAGTACACGCTCCTACACGACCCAAAGTCTCCAAGCTTCAGAACATTTTGCTGCAATTTGTAGAAAATTGGTTTAAAGGAAATTTGAATGATTTATTACCGAACTTACTTTCTTGTAAAAGATATATAAAATAATCTCACTTTGATGAGAATGTTTTCTGGCTTCACATCTCTGTGGAAGATCCCGCAGCTGTAAAAACAAAAGTGGAAGATGGGTATATGATGATATTCATCAATTTTGTCATAATTATTTTGCCATTTTCTGTGTCGGGGAGTATTTTTTTCATAATACCTGTGCATGTGATCAAGTGACTTGCACAGCTGGTACATGTAGTGCTTTAACGTATGGTCAGGCAGTGGCGTTTTTCTTCCTGCAAGTGATGAAGAATAGCCATAATAACTCCTTCTGACTCCCATGACATTACATAATGCACGATTAATGCACATATATGTGTTTATTGTATACAGTCATACCTCTTATGAACTCATAAATGTTCATCTCCATCAGCTCACAAATCAAAGACACATGTCCATTTTCTTTGTCACTGAAACAATGAATTAGATTGAAAGTGAAATATGATGCCTGCTTAATGCACCGCAGTGACTTCATATTAGACAACACTTCAGAACTCACAAAATCAGTTCATGTAGCTGGACGATATTTGCATGCGGGCTGAGTCTCTTCATTGCCTGGACTTCCCGCAGGTTGTTAGCCTGCTCCAGACTTAACACAAGAGGACATTTGCACATTTAATGTCACAAATGTACAGATACGATATAGTCATACTGCATATCAGCTTACTCTGTCTAAGATATTGTGGGATGAGGTTCAAAAGGGAAAAAGGGGTGTAGTTCTATATCACAGCTTAAAACAAAAAAACTGATTTAAAGTGCACAGAATTAAAAAGCAGTGCATGAAAGTTTCAGATTTCAAGTACAGACGTCAATTGTTTCCTCGTCACTACAAGGTCAAAGGAAGAGTAAGCTGACATCTGATAGGATAATCAAGGGAAAGGTGGGTGTCAAGCTCCTGGGTTATGTTTCAACCGTCCATGCACAACAGTGAGTGGGAACTGCACAGCTGAATGAGGGTGCACAGGACAGCCCTTTGTTACAGAACACATACCTGTTAATTGTCTGCTTCATTTTTTTACATGCGTAGAATTTCCCATCTTTCAGGCTCTGAGTTTTGACAACCTCAGAAAATGTGCCCTCTCCGATTTTTTTGATTATTTTGTAGCCTGCAACAACAAAAAGGAAAGGCGATTTTTTTTTCTTTTCCTGTATATTGATTGTCATAGTTATTGTATGCCATTATTTCAATATAATCTGTGAAAAAAGGAAACATTTTTTCATGTGACAGTCACCATTTTTGTTAACATAAATCAACACAATTACTCGTTAAAACTAGCCTTATCTGTGCCAAAATAAATTAAATGTGGAAAAAGAGAAGAAGTCAATTAATATACTCAGCGAATGAATTCCTAGAGAGGCACAATGAGGTGCTCCTAAAGGTTAAAGTAACAGAGGCGAGAAATCTTCAGAGTAACCTCAGTGCGGCCGCTTGTCTTTCCTGTATTCAACACCGCTTAACCAACTCAAAACTTACAATGCATTCCCTTGAAGCGCCGAATGTGAGTCGATTATCCATTTGGTACATATCTGAACAAGACATTGCAATGCAAGCTTTGAATGACCATGTTTTTTTTGCTAATCCAGTCTTCAGAAAGGCAAGAGACGCGGTTTCTGAGCGCTAGCTTAGCTCCGCTAGCGAGCCCTGTTAGCTGACCGTCGCCTTGGTAACGGAGCACGCCTTCGCCCTCGCTCTGACCCGTGAGGGAAACTGGAAACTCCGACTGAGTGTCTACTGCCTCCCACCAGCGTGTTCACTTGGCTGAAAATAATTGCACGGGCGAGCCAGAAGAGGACTTGCCATGAAAAAAAGACAATCAAGCAGGATAATAGCTGCAGGCCCAGATATTTGACGCGATCGCCTCTTCTCATCGAAATATTGCACCTACTTACCTTTTTTCCAGAGGTGTGTGGTGACCGCTAGCTCGGAAGTCTTTTCTTTAGGTGGCGGGTTGTTTTTCTGCATGTCCAAAACATTCCCCCTGTTGTTCCAGTCGGTGTTAGGTGGTATTTTACAAGCATTTCGAAGGCTCGCCCTGTTTTTAACGCCAATAAGCCAGTTTGAGTAGTGCATCATTAGTGCACATTTAACGCTAAAAAGCCTACCATGAGCTTAATGATATCCGGAAATAGTCCCTGCAAGAGGCAAAGAAGCCGGTCCACTGCATTCATGTCATAGCAGACACAGTATATAACCTACACAATCAATTCATCCCGAGTCTACTCAGAACTCAGCGACAGGAAAAGGCGATGAGACTCATTTTGGTCCACATCAGTTTCCGTAGAAACCCTGCCATTTGTACGCATGTGCAGCAATTCCCTGCACGTTACACCAGAAATGCGAACGTTCTGCTAATTTTTCTATTATAGCTAGCTGTTAAGTCATCATGAAAACAAGATTCACCACAGTGGATATCAGGGCAGTTATTGCCGAGATAAATGCCAAGTAGGTGACATGTGTTTTTGCCCAGAATTAACTGCTGACTAACTTGGACTCATCTCATGCTAGCCACCGCTAATGTGGATTTGTTTACAGATGTTCACCATCAGTTCTTTTCTTTCGTCTTCTTCTTACGCAGCTACATTGGCATGAGAGTGAACAACGTGTATGACATCGACAATAAGACGTACCTCATCCGGCTACAAAAGTAAGAAATGTTATTTAACATGAACTTGTCGATCCACTGTATGACAACATGAAATGACTGACATCTCACACTACTCAATCAAGAGTTTTGGAAGACAGTTTTAAGATCCTTTACTTTGGTAAAAGAAAGCCAATCCCGTATTCAAAATGATACTTCAGTTAAAGGAAGTATAATAACGCATCCCACTTTTACACTGGTCCAATGTATTATATCAGATAAGATAAGCCTTGAGAAGTCCCACAGTGGGGACATTTACAGTGTTACATCAGCAAAGGGGAAGGTGCAATAATAAATACTACAAACAATATAAACCGCAAATGAAAAGAGCAAGGGATATAAATAGAGTAATAACTCATAGTTAATTGTAAAGTAGTTAATTGAGTCGGTAATCAGTCGATTATTACACATTTGAAAACCACATAAAACTACATATTGGACGTAGTGAATCCAGTAAAGTGAAAACTTAAACAAATTGTTGAGAGGCACAAGGATAATAGTAAAGTACTACAGTAAAACCACCTAAGTACAGCACACAAGTAAATGTATCTAATGTGTAACCGAGTCTAATTCTGCTGTCTCAGGCCCGACCACAAAGCTGTTATCCTGATCGAATCTGGGACCCGTATTCACTCCACAGACTTCGAATGGCCAAAGAATATGATGCCTTCGGGCTTTGCAATGAAAGTATGACAATCTTGATGTTGTTGTTGTTGTTGTATCGATTGTTGTTGTATTGAAGTCGTGATGTTCTTTACGAACCCATTTGTCACTGTATTTTTCTTTTCTTTTGTTTATAAATCGCTCATCAAATTCCTGTCGTAAAGCTGAATATTTAACTTTCATAACAGTGTCGGAAACACCTGAAGTCCCGACGGTTGACCCAGGTTAAGCAGCTCGGGATTGACAGAATAGTTGACATCCAGTTTGGCTCTGATGAGGCTGCCTACCACTTGATTGTTGAACTCTATGACAGGGTGAGAATTTGCTGTTAGATGTGCATATCAGTTAAACCCAACGTCTCTCAGGTCATATCAATAACACGTATGCATGTGGTGGGCGGTTGTGTATTTGTTTGTCTGTCCATATCCATCCTCAGGGTAACGTCATTCTTGCAGACCACGAGTACACTATCCTGAATCTGCTGCGGTTTCGCACAGCTGAGGTAGAAGATGTCAAGATTGCTGTGAGAGAGCGGTACCCTGTGGAGAATGCCCGCCCCCCCGAGCCTGTCATCAGTCTAGAGAGGTAACTGCATCATGTGTGCTTGTTGAGTTCATGGACCAAATGTTCACCTGTCATAATTCTGTAATTATCTCCATTGCTACATCAGACTCACCGAAATCATCAGCGAAGCAACTAATGGAGAGCAAGTGAAAAAGGTCCTGAACCCTCACCTTCGTAAGTAGCCAAACAACAGATAGGCGTTAGTGTCTGTTCATTTGATATGATTTATTAAACAGGCTGAACCATATTTTGCATCCTTTCCCAACAGCTTATGGCGCCACTCTGATAGAACATTGTTTGATAGAAGCAGGACTTCAAGGTTCGGTCAGAGTTGACAGCCAGGTTGATGCTTCTCTAGGTAAATTTATTGAGACACTTTATGTTGTTTTTTCATTTAATCTGCCACCCATCTCTTATCATACGCTGTGAAATCACTGATCATATTTTAAATGTGAGATTCTTCTCTGAAACCGCAATGATTGCAGTATTTTCTCCGGCTGCGTTTACAGTTGCACCAAAAATCCTGGAAGCCCTGCAGATGGCCGAGTCATACCTGGAAAAAACCGAGCAATTCAGTGGCAAAGTGAGAGATTTAATTTGCTGAGGGTAAAAATAGATGTTGGACCTTGTAAGGTGTTATAACCACACATTTTGTTTTGTTTAATTTAAGGGTTTCATTATTCAAAAGAGTGAGAAGAAACCAAGTTTAACTCCTGGCAAGCCGAGTGAAGAGCTGCTCACGTATGTCCTGATTTTTATAATGCAGTTAGCTTCTAATCAGATGATTGATTATATAATTTATGGAAACTATATCTGATAACTGTATGTTCTTACAGTTATGATGAGTTCCATCCATTCCTCTTTGCTCAGCATTCAAAAAGCCCCTACTTGGAGTTTGATACTTTTGACAAGGTAACCATTGAATTTACTAATATTGTCATCTCTGTTCGCCTTGTCTGAGAACGTTTATGGAGGTTTTTTTTTTGTAACTCTATGGTGTAAGGAATTCACATGATCCTCTCACTCAGGCAGTAGATGAGTTCTTTTCGAAGATGGAGAGTCAGAGGATCGACATGAAAGCCTTGCATCAGGAGAAGCAGGCTATGAAGAAGTTGGAAAATGTAAAGAGGGATCACGTGCAGAGGCTGGAGGCCTTGCATCAAGTACAGGTAAGCAATGCTGGCAGCTCTTAGGCTTCTGTGCCATCAAGATCCCGCAGACTCCTACCAGCGATTTATCAAAGTTGGTGCTGATGAAGTTAACTAACTGAAATTTGCAAACACGACTCAGCAAGTTTAAGCTTGACCTGACTGTGACCTTGTCTGACATGTTGCAGGAGGTGGACAGAGTAAAGGGTGAGCTGGTGGAGATGAACCTGCCTATGGTAGAGAGGGCGTTGCAGGTGGTCCGCAGTGCACTGGCGAACCAGGTGGACTGGACTGAGATCGGCACGATCGTCAAAGAAGCACAAGTTGCCGGAGACCCTGTAGCTTGCGCCATCAAGGAGCTGAAGCTGCAGACCAACCACATCACAATGATTCTCAAGTGAGACCATCACTGATACAGAAAATGCAACGGACAACGCTTGTTATTCCTCTCCTCATGACTTTTCTTTCCTTGCAGAAATCCATATATTTCTGAGGAGGACCTTGAAGAGGAAGTGAAAAGCGAAGCTATTGATGAGAAGGGGAAGAAAAACAAAAACAAAGGACAGAACAAGAAGCCACAGAAGAACAAGCCTATTCTAGTGGATGTGGATCTCGGCCTGTCAGCTTATGCCAACGCCAAAAAGTAGGTGTAGATGTAAACCTTTACTCGTAGAGTTGAGCGTTATGTGAGGAGAATGCGCTTTTAAAAGTTGATATGTTCTATTCAAGGTACTATGACTGCAAACGCACGGCTGAAAAGAAGGAACAGAAAACCATTGAAGCAGCAGGGAAGGTAAAGTTTTATTCTACAACCAGGATGAAGACTTTTGTCTGTATTTAAACGTAGTACTTCTTATACATGCTCTTCCATTCTCATTTCATTGAAGGCCATGAAATCTGCAGAGAAGAAAACACAGCAAACACTAAAAGAAGTCCAGACGGTGACCACGATTCAGAAGGCCAGGAAAGTCTACTGGTAGGACACTTTACCGGGCCTGCCTATACATACTGTATATAGTTCAGTACTACTTACACTTGACAGGCAGTGATCTGGATTCTTTCAACCATCTCTTCCCTTCTGGCAGGTTTGAGAAGTTCCTATGGTTCATCAGCTCTGAGAATTACCTCATCATTGCAGGACGGGACCAGCAGCAGAACGAGATGATTGTCAAACGCTACCTCCGGGCGGGTAACGCATAAACATCTACACGCTCTTTCACCTGAACATTGTTCCTTCAGAGCTGAGCTGGTTTATGATTCGTCTTGTGTCTTTTACTTCCTCAGGTGATATCTATGTTCACGCTGAACTACACGGAGCAACTAGCTGTCTCATCAAAAATCCGTCCGGTAAACCTGCACATGTTGCCTCATCCCTGTCGTTCATTCTCTCCAGTGAAGGTTATGTTTAGGTTATGAGGACACCTTATTTAGGATAACCTGCTCTCCTCCATCCCTCGGCTCCAGGTAATCCCATCCCTCCTCGCACCCTGACTGAAGCTGGCACTATGGCGGTGTGCTACAGTGCTGCCTGGGATGCTAAGATCATCACCAGCGCCTGGTGGGTTCATCATCATCAGGTGAGTCAAGCCTCTGAAAGCTGCAAAACTAGTTCAAATAGGAAACTGATATTGCACCACTACATAATTATTTATCTCCGCAGTGGTATTACATCTGTTTATTTTGTTGTTGTTGTTCAGGTGTCTAAGACAGCTCCCACTGGAGAGTACCTGACCACTGGAAGTTTCATGATCAGAGGTACGAGATGTTAGAAATAGACCTTCAGGTTTATATATGAGGATTTTAACGCACCAAGACAAGTGCAACAGGTCTTTTTATGTGACGTTTCTCCTCAGGAAAGAAGAATTTTCTGCCACCTTCTTACCTGATTATGGGCTTTGGCTTCCTCTTCAAGGTAAACCGTCATATCTTATGTGTGTGTGTGTGTGTGATTGTGTGTACAGTAACGCATCTTCTAACAACAGTCTCTTGCTCTCCTGCGCGCAGGTAGATGAGCAGAGCGTGTTTCGGCACAGAGGGGAGAGGAAGCTGAAGACTGTAGAAGAAGACATGGACGAGGTCTCATCCAGAACCGCTGAGCTGTTAGAGGAGGGAGAGGAGCTGATCGGTAACACACAAACACTGACTTCATTTACTGTTTCTATTACTGCTATATGGAGTTGAGACTGATTCTGCTCCCTTTGCAGGTGATGACAGCAGCAACGAAGATCAGGGTGAGGACAGAGCAGGGGGAGATGAAGAGAACAAAGAGATAAAAGAAGCGGGTGGTGGCGACGGGGCTGATCCTGAGGAGACCGAAGCAGATGGAGGCAGGATGCAATCAGAGCTTAGCAAGGTGGATGAAGAGGAGAGTGGAGAGGAGGAGGACGGGAAGGAAGAGGAGATGAAAACAGAAGAAGAATTCAGCTTCCCAGATACTTCCATCCCCCTCACTCACTTACTGCCCAGCAGGTAAAAGTGACGCTGCTTCACACTGAAAAGAATTATTTTATCACTGCACATCATAATGTTTCAATTGTCTGTTTCTTTCTAGGAGCTCTCAGAACCCCGGCTTCAAAACAGAAGCAGCTGCTCAGGTTCTTATCTACGAACATTGCAGCAATATTATCCAAGTGAAGTAATAAAGGTGCATTGCACTTCATGATGATGCATTCATTTCTCTCCAGGCGGACGTAGACTCGCAGGGGAGGAAGCACATGACTGCTAAACAAAGACGGTGAGAGAGTGGAACACACATACAAAACTTGAGCTTAGCTTTTGGATGAATATCCGTATCGTAGATATTAAAATTTGGCCTTTTAATCAGTCCCAAGTGTGGCCAGCCGTCCATTTAATACTCAAGTCGTTGTCTTTTGTTGTCGTCTCTAGAGAGGAGAAGAAGAAGAAGCAGAAACAGGAAGGATGTGACACTGAGAAGTCAGAGATCACATCCGGTGGGTCAGCAGTTGATCCGGGATCCAAAGGTGGAGGAGGCCCCTCCCAGCAGCCGCTGAAGAGAGGACAGAAGGTAAGACAGCAGTTTGAGGGTCTGGTGCTGTTTGTTCAGCTCAGAGTGGATCTAAAGCACCATTGAACCTTTATTGACCCATGGCAGTAACATGGCTTGGTGAATGGTCCCCACTGAAATACCTCAACAACTATTAGATGAACAAACCATCATCTGGCCGAAAGTTTAAGTTGTTCAATAAATAAATGACATTTTGTCGTCACAACAGAACAAGCTGAAGAAGATCAAAGAGAAATACAAGGACCAGGATGAGGAGGACAGGGAGCTCATGATGCAGCTGCTCGGGGTGGGGATGACTCGACACACAGTTGTTACTGCTCAGTGTGCCGTGATCGGCATGCTCATCTTCATCTGGAGTTACCTCATAGATAACCTTATAATGTCTGTCCTTCTCAGTCAACTGGTTCCGCTAAGGAAGAGAAAGATAAGGGGAAGAAGGGAAAGAAGGGGAAGGGGAAAGAGGAGCCCGTCAGGAAACCAGCCCCTCAGAAACAACCTCCGAAGCCTCGTCCTGTGGAGAAGCCAGAGCAGACTGGAGGGGAGGGTGAGGAGGGAGCTCCCGCTGAGCAAGAGGACAAGGTAGACTCAAGTTTTTGTCTACTGATGTTAAAAAGTGACCGTCAAAGTGTATGGTCATTCTCTCTTTGCAGTGATGATGTTGTACAGACTGGCCACTTCATTAGGTACAATCTAATGTGATCAATAGACAACACAGTAGAAACACCTTTCAGTATTATAGTATACAAACAATAAATACTTAAACTGTGAGGTTCAACATTATTATGAATACTATCAAACAGTGATCATGTGTTGTTGTTTCAGGAGGATGATGTTGATCAGGACAACCCTGGAGCAGAGGTGGGTCTACTTACAGTCACTAATCTCTATGCAACAGCGCCCTCTGCTGCTCAGGCGGTTCAAAACATTCTTTTTATTATCTGTGCTGAACCTCATTAATAATAATATAAACTTTTCATTGTGGATAAAAAAGAGGTTGTCATAAGGAATCATTATTCTGTTCTTGATGTGATTTCAATAATTCATAGCTTTGAGTCACTTATAGTCACTGGTAACTTTAATATTTTGTTAGTATAACCGTGATTTCACTTTTTCAGGAAGCGGAGAATCTGCTGAACTCTCTGACCGGGCAGCCTCATCCTGAAGATGTGCTGCTGTTTGCTGTGCCTGTCTGTGTTCCCTACACCGCCCTCACCAACTACAAGTATGTTTAATACCACAGTTCACTTTGTACGGCAGACACAAGTGTGTGGAGACGGCTAATAGGTCGTTTGTTTACCTGCAGGCACAAAGTGAAACTGACACCGGGCACTCAAAAGAAAGGGAAAGGTGAGAACAGTTGTAAATCATGAACGTACTGTTTACAGTCAGTTTATATATTCATGTTGTTTTTGTTCCTTCTAGCTGCACGCACCGCTGTACTTGCCTTTATGAAAGCCAAGGAGACATCCGCCAGAGAAAAGGACTTGTTCCGCAGTATCAAGGTAATGATTCAACTGTCTAATATTTCTTGAAAACAAATTCAAGTTCTGAGCTTGTGTGTTTACAATCATATTTTGGAGTCTTTTACATTTTCATCAGCTGGATAATAACAGTGACTCATTCCAGCTGTTTCAGATGTGAACTTTCTGTTTATTATCAGAAAGGAAATATTTTGGTTGATCAAAACAATTGTTAATAATCAATGAATTGTAAGATTAAGGAATCCTTAAGGAAGGGTTAAGGAATCATCTGCAGCAAAGGTTTGATTGGTGTTTGAATTTAAAGTGTGTCTCTTGATATGTTGCAGGACACTGACCTTTCCAGAAATATACCAGGCAAAGTTAAAGTGTCTGCTCCCAACCTGCTGGCAGCCAAGAAGAAATGAGGCGGTGCGTCCAGGAATCGATGCAGGGATGAAGATGTCAATCAACACAGAACTGCACAGTTCCATTCCAAACGTTACGGCTGACATGCACCAGGCACGGCTGCCATGGCAGAACGCTTCCACTCGAATCAGTTGAATTTGCTACTGACCATGCGTTCTGTACGCGACCCCGCTGAAGGTCAAACATTTTTAAGACTGTATTTCCGTTAAGTGTCAAAAATCAGTTCAATGGGTTCAAACATGATTACAATACTTGATTGTACAACAGGCTGTGATGAAGCAGAGAACGATTTCTACTCATCGCATAAAAAATAAATACAGTGAACGTGTATTCATTATATTTAATGTGAATGCTGCAACATTCACAGTGTTGTTTTCTTAAGATTTATTATAGTTCCACTCTCGTACGTTTCCATTTCACTGGACCACTTTACACACAACTCCTCTGCGGTAGAATCACACACACACATAATCTTCTCTGTATGTTATCCTGCATGTCAGCTGTTTTAGCTATCGCTTCATCAATAACGTTCACTACCTTGACTTTTGCTCTTCTTCCACATACTGTCCTCTACACAAACCATTTGAATATCAAGATATTTACCTCTTTAAGGATTTTCTATGTTTCCTTCATGCTTTTACATTCAGTTCAGTCAACTTTCAGCTATTTTCTGCAGGGCTTCAGCAGGTTTCGTTATTTACAGAGAAGGCAACACTTACGTGATGCCTGGCATACGTGCCAGGAGTATTTTAAGCGTAAGGGTAATCTCTTGGTTATAAAAAGTCGAGAAAAAAAAGTATTTGAAATGAATAACAACGCTGAACAGTAGAACACAACTTCTGGTCTGTTTTTATTCTTTGAATACAAAGTAACAGAATGAATGAATTAAAAAAAAAAAAAAAAAGAACACCAAGGGAACATGTGCAAACCAGGCAAATACAAAGCTTCATTTGCATGAGGCATTTCAGTGCAACGTGGCTCAACATTAATATGCTCGGTAGTATAATTGATTTTAAATTATTGATTAAATAAGATTCCAAAGCTACAGGAGCCAGAACACAGAAACCACACATTTCCTCACAAAATATATAAATAACTATATATACAAATAAAAACTAAAAAGGAACATTTCTGTGGCTTCAAAGGAGATAGTCCTGCGTAACATAAAGCACTAGTTTTAGGTCTGTGTGAACGGAAGAATCTAACTAAGATCTAGCTAACATCTGTGTTTATGATTGTGCCAGAGGATCTAATGTTAAATCCAATCTGTTGCACCTCTGTATTTAGTGTTATAGACTTATTTCTGACAAAAACTAGTGGGAACCACCAACAGACTGGTGCGTTTGTCTCTTGGGTAGAGCTACAGGATGTAGCTCTCTTTGTTTTACCCGACAAAGCAGCAGGTATCAATCTATCAGAAGAGGACAGAAAACCCCACAAATGCATCTTTTCAGAAGGAGGTTGCCTGTGAATCCATTTTCAACAGATCCAAAGCTGTCCACTATTGCTTTGAGATGTTTTTACACACATTAAACTAATGCTCTAAAGGGACTACCTGCATTGAGAGGAACTCTTCCAGACATACACACTCTCCTGCACCAGGACGATTGCTTCCTCCCAGCCTAGGAGCCCAGTGTGTTGACGTGTGCCATTCTTTGTTTGAGGCTGTGCAGGAGGTGTTTGGGCAAGCAGTCCCAATAACTAGCCAAACGCTCCCTGTGCTGCAGAACAGCCTCCATACAAAACCTGGAGAGCAGACAGGGCAGAGAGCATGAACATTTCAGATGAAAATCAAATAAGGATGTTTAAAATCTCCAAATCCACAACTAGGAACTCAAGCTGCCATCTAGTGGCGGTTCTTTTAACTGCAGTGTTTACTCCTCTAAACACTTGTGCACAACATATTTGTTATTATGATACCTCAAAGGGAAGACAAACTATTACCACATGACATGTAGGAAGCAGGAGTATCTTCCAGTTGAATTGATCCATCAGCCTTGATGGTTTCGGGTGTTTTTTTAAATGCAGACTACTGCTAAGTCATGTAGACTGACAGATATGTGTTTTTTGAAGTTATATAAATAATATTGGTGGGATTGTGAACCTACTTTTGATTTTGAAGGTCTACAATCCACCCTGTATATTGATTTTTGAAAGTTACGCCTCACCAAAAATTTCCCTTAATTATAAATCAGTTGTAACGTCTGAACACACTCACCGAACAAGTGATTTGGGCTGAACATTGAAAACCAGTAGCTCGTTGCTGTGAGCCTATGGAAATAGAAAAGAGGCGAAAAATTCAGAAGACTTTATAACTTTCAATTAGTGTTTGTGATACGACGTTCTGACTTGAAGCTTACGGCTCTTTGATGAGATAACAGGTTGTTGGCACATCCTCCGAACACAAAGACCTCCCCGTCCGGACCAGAACAGGCAGTGTGCCACAGCCTGCAATGCACAAGTAGAAATGATTCCACAAATGTCTCAAGGACAAGTTCCTTACATGTGTATGAATAGTGTTCAAGGTAAGCTGAGACATTTACCTGGGAGACTCTGTGTGACCATGTTTGAATGTCCTCCATTCATTTTTACTTACACAATAAAGCCAAGCATCACCTGACGAACAAGTACAAACACAATTAGTATTCATAAAGTGCCTTAAACTACCTTTAATAACCAAAAACAAGGGATACTAAAAGTGGATTTAGACACTAATGCTAAAAAGTTAATGAACATGGCTGAAAGCAGCATCACCAAATGTTTTTGTTTGAGGAACAGCTAAAAGACAAGAACAAGGATCTGAGGGGGCTTCTGGGTTTATAAACGAAAAGCTTTTCTGAGAGGTAGTCTGGTGCGAGGCCATGAAAACATCTATTCAAGATCTGGCACCATTTTGAAGATGTCTGGGAATATTTACTAATTTAAGACTCACTCAATGTCTGTCTGTCAGTGGTGAAGCCTCCAAATAGAAAGATGTGGTCCGGTGACACAGGAGTGAAGGAGTGCCAAGACCGGCCTACGGGACCCTGCTGGGGAACGCTCCTGCAGCGAGGCACAGTCAGAGGGAACGTTAGAGCAACAAGGAGCATTTCTAAGCATGCTCTTATGACTAAAGGGCAAAAATGTCTACAGATTTTAAAAGTTTTTTACAATGAGTGCAGTTATAAATCACATCCATTAATAGAGGAACAGCACTCACATTTCATGCCACTCCCATGTGTCCAGGTGGATGTAGTACAGGTCATTTAACCTGTAATTCTGGAGACCAAATGAGATATGTTTGCATTAGCAGAGAACACAGTAACAAATTAATTGTGTGAAGCATTGCACAGGAAATATCAGATGAACAACAGCCTCAAATTCTTTTATTTTCTCCTCTACCTTATATCGTCCTCCAAACACATAACCTCTGTTCCCAACTGTCGCACAAGCATGAGCTGCTCTGGGTGATGGCGTGTTTCCCTACATCAACAAGAAAGACACAAGACAAGAAATGGACAATGTTATATTAGCCTCTTCTGCTGTTTATCCAAATCTTCCATCAGAGTCAGATATTTATGAAAAGACAACAATGACTATGGCAGGTTAGCCTATAATGCACGCGTGTGCATAAAGTTTGCTGGTGGTGTGTGCACATGTGATCACCGTGGTGATGGGCTGGCTCCAGGTAGACGTCTCCAGGTCTAGGATATGGATGTGATTGTTCCAACCTCGCCCAGGGCTGTCCCACTGCGGCAACACAAAATGAGTCAAAATCAAGTCTTGTACACATGCTTGTAAAATGTTGTCTGATTGTAATGTATAAATATTTGCTGAATAAATGGTGAAACACTTGAATTCTGTGTTTATCATGTGAAGAAGTTCTTTGTGCACTGACCACAAGTGACAATGATTCATCGTATTCAAAAGTCCCTCGGTGAAGTCCCTGAGCAGCATAGCCGTAACCCCCAAAAAATATGAGCCTGTGGATACAATGCCAGACATTATTTGACTCATCACAGATTTGATTATCAATGCATTTATCATTTCGGAAAAGTTTTATCTTCTGAAATATCATAAAAACAATAACAGGGTTAGTTTACACTGAAGAATGAATTAAAGCGTCTTAGCTAATTAAAGTAGCTGGCTAGCATTGACTAAACACTGAGCTGCGCTCAATAGGCAGGCTAGCAGGCAAGCATGGCAGCTGCACCATGATCTGTTTGTTTATCTGAGTTCCACTAAGTTAGAAAAGTGCTAGGAATGCGGTAAGAGCACCTGATCCATGTATGAATGACTAAATACCCACATAGCACTCAATTACAATAACTTGTATCGTAAAACAAACTATTTAATTTTTACATAAAGTGATCTTCATCTGTCACCTGTTCTTCTGAACCCAGCACCCTAGCTTGTCCTTGGAGGATGGAGGGAGCCCTTTAAGATCCCTCATTTCCTCCCAGACAAGGCTTGGGGCCCTCAGGGGCAGGCGGTAGATCTGCAAAACACAGATTACAAGATTACTGAAAGATTTGCTCAAACAGCAAGCTGACCTCGTGCCAACCTGATACAATCATTACAAATTAACAGAAGTTTTAGGGAAACTGGTTCAATTTCACAAACAAGCCGTACCCTGTTTGTGTTTCCCCTGGCGTGATGACCTCCAAATAGGTAGAGGACTCCATCGACACACACCCCACAGCTGCCTGACATGGACGTGTGCAGGTTACCTCCAGCTATGTGTTTGGTCCTGTAAATATTAAGTTTTATTGTCTGTTTACGATCTGCATATATGACATATATTTGATGGAAATGATAATGGTAAACAGTTTATTAACTAAATTAAAAACTATTACCATACTCCTGACTCCATGTTGTACGTCCAGATCTCATTTCTTGGTAGATATAAATCAAAGAATCCATGGTTTTGTGCATTCTTGTCAAGAAAAATAAATACAAATATATGATAAAAATTGATTAAAAAAATCAGGCAGAACACATGCATGTAATGAGAACAGCATTTTTAAAAATATCCATTTCCAAAAACTCCCTACCTTGTATCCACCCCAGACATACATTATATTTCTGTCCACCACTGCTATATGACCACTGCGCTCAGCTGGAGTGTCCAACTCAAACGACTCGGATGCTTCAGTGTCCAGTGGTTGTTCATCCTCCACCTCCTCCTCTTCTTCCTCATCCTCATCCATATCATCGTTTACCATCCAAACAAATGCCCTGGCGTCTTCATCTCTGTCTGAGTCATTGTCATCATCACCAGCTGGCACATCTCCAATGTCTTCATCCATCTCTGCAACTCTCTCTGCCATGTCAGTCTAGAGAAGTCTTAATGTTAGGCAGAGAAGTAGAAGGCTAGTAACTACAGCAAGAATGACCCACTTTCAGGACACAATCGATGTTTACAAATCACGTCAGCTGGCAGTAGAAAACAAAAGGGCATCGATATCTTCTCTCTCAATAAGGCAGTTCTTACTAGATTATTACATGCTAACCTACTTTTTAGTCTTCGTCACAAGTATGTTGCTAATTCAAGAGATCCAAACACACATAGCTTCCAGCTATTATTGCTGCCCCAGTTTGCTAGCTCAACTATTTGGGTTACTAAATCAACATTTTGTGGCTAGCTTGCGTAACGTTATTTTAGACAGAAAAACTGACTGAAGCCCAACTTTTAGCTGACATATTTGATTAAAATACAGCAAATTACCTGGCTCGGACCACCAAACAGCTGTTCTTCAGTTAACTTAACGCTGACTAAATGTTCCCGTTGCTATTAGCTAACGTTAGCTAAAATGAAAAATAAACCAGATAACTTAGCACTGCTACATAATGCCACAAAACAAAAATGTATTTGCCCATTAATTTCGACGCTAACGATACTCTCTTTGCAACTGAAGCCCTCACCTATATCCGACTTACCTCGTCAGATGATTGCTTTTCCTGCAAATTTCAAATGCTAAACGCCATTTGCGTGAGGTCATCACAAGCGCTCTGGGGGCACGACCGGAATTTGACGGCTTCCTAAATCCGCCATCTTGGTAAGGTCAAGCCAAGCAGTTGAAGCTTACGACATGATTCAAGTCAGACTCGAATAACAAACTCGATGACTTCAGACTCAACTCGACCTGGACTTGAACACCGAGTGTAAAGATTCGAGATTTACCTGGGACTTGCAAAACTATGACTTGGTACTCTGTTACACCTGTTTGTTTGTTTTATACGGATCATATTATTACATAGGCACAAGCACAAAATAGTTTTTGTAAGGATTAATTGGGCCAGAGTAAAGTAAAGGCCCGTTGGTGTTCTGCTTAAAAAACATGGGATGATGTTGATTACAAAGAATAAAACCTTTATTATTCATGACACACATAAAAGATACAAACAAAATACAAAACTACAATCTGTAGATTATAAGACAGTTTTGAAAAATACAGTGTTATAATAAAGTAATGTACAATTAAAAGACAACCACTCCACTTGTAATTCCACTTTTCTCTTTATAGTCCTTGAAGTTTGCTGTGAGGATGTAAGAACACAACAGGTTAGTATGAATGGTTGATCAGGTATCTTTAGTGAGTGACCTGCGGAGAAAAGAGAAACACATCCCACCTGTCCTCCACAGTTCTGTTGGATGGGTAGTACACCTTAAATGTAAAGCCACTTCTTGGGAATGAGCCCTGTTATAATAAACAAATGATAACATATAATAGGGATAAATAACAGGACAGCTATAGACTACCACTTGGACATATCATTTAATCATAATCCGTTGATATTAAGGTAAAAATATGGTAAAAATAAATGTTATCCTTCTGTTTCATACCGGGTTGACACAGAGGCAGTCTGAGTTGTTGATGCTGAAGGGGTCATATTTGTCTGCAAAGATGATGACATCAGGGACGGGGTACACTCGCAGGGAATAGTCATACGCCCAGAATACAGGACTGACATACAGAGGCAGCGGACTCAGATGACCCTGGGCCAGGATGGTCCTCACAAACTGAGAAGAAGAAAACATCATGTCATGTTGTGTTTGGACAAAAGTTAGACGAGTTTTCAGGTAGGACTTGATGACAAGAATCCAGTTTGGAAGGATAACAAAGACTTTCTAACACCACTTATGCAGGAACATCAAATTTGGTTTGTTCAGCGAGGCTGATACTCACATGGTTTGGAATGTCGAGATTGTTATTGGGCAACCGGACGCAGTTCCTGCTCATCTTATTGACCAGGTCTTCCCTGATGATGATGATCTCCTGGCTGCAGTACTGAATCCTGACAGGAGAAACATGCCATCATAGGAAAGGTCAGTATACTTTTAGGGTACAGAAACAACATGAACCCGGTAGTTTGTTACACTGAGACACAAAGAAGAAAAATATAAGCTACAGGAGTTTCTACCTGCATGGGTTTGTAGTGAACACAGAAAATGGCACCCTCTGTCTGAACTCCTCAGTGATGTGATCCGCCAAGGGAGGCCTGAGGGAAACATTTTTATCTAGATTTGCCCAAACCACTGAACAGGTGAGACAGAGAAAGATCAGAAGGTTTACCTTGGCAGGATGGTGCCTGGTCCAGGGTCTTCAGGACCAGGAACAAACACAAATCGACTACTGCAGGTGAAAGAAATTGAGGTTCAACACAGTGTTCTGTTGTTACAGTAAAGAACAGACCAAATTAGCCCAGTAGAGGCTATCAGATCCTACCTGCTGTGAATGCTGGGATATGCACA
>CAAKHC010003600.1:0-10397 GCA_901007825.1 Macroramphosus scolopax | reverse complement strand
ATGCTTGCAACCACTCCCGAATTAAGTAAATAATTGATCACTGTGTTCTTTTAAAGTAATAAAGTAAATTGTTATTTCTGATACATAACGCCTCTGTATTCATTTTGTGAGCGTACCTGTGATGATAAAGGGGAACCGTCTTGAGGATTAACATTTGATAAATCAGGCCCAGCCCCTGATCTCATTATTCTTTGGGTGAAAGTCCCCTAGTGGCGTTGTCGGTGTTAAATTAACTAAATGCTAGAGAAACTACCTCGTAGACTGACTTGACTCGGTTACACTTTATACATAGAGGTAATATTACTGACAACCACATAATAATTCACACCTGCTGTCTCTAAACAATCGGATGAGAAACTCATTAAATTGTATTTTACATTTTTATTGATGCTGACCAAATAATTGTTCTGTGTGTAAAAACGTTGAATTAAAAAGAGGAAGCAGTATTGCATAATTGAGTTATGTCTGAGCTGTACCTCTTCCTTACGGAAGCAGAATACTTGTTTCTCAGTTTGAGTATGCCTTTTGTTAGGTCGATAAAGCAAAGTGCATCCATAAAAATGTATCAGTGACTGGATTGTTATCAGTAACAGCAGGAACTAGCCAAGCCTAGTTTCAGCTTAGAATGTAGGGCAATAAATCCTTCCTTTCAAAAGGTTTGTTTGAGTTTATACCTACTGGATGAATGATGATCAAATAAGACACATGTAAGATTATTGCACAGTTACGTGGTTTGTTTTTTTCTGTATATCTTGATACGATTATTAATTCATAATGTATTTTTAATATCTTTATTTTTAACCGTTTGTACCAAGTGAGTGGTCAGCTGGGATTTTATTTTGAAAAGAAGGAAACCGGATGTGTATTTTTATTTTGTTGCCGTTTGACGCAGCCTGTCATTTGGCCAGGTACCTAGCTTTTTTACGGATATTCACGTTACGAATACGCGATATTTTGGTTTTATAAACATGAGGAAAAAACGATAAGACTGACTGACAGAACACTATTTCCCGTGAGTTTCCAAATGTGTTTTACTTTAGAATCGTCCTAGAAATATTTGTGTAGATCCTGGTCGTTACAGTTTACCTCCCTATACGTTTACATTAGCCCTCCTAGCTATGTCACATATACTACTACTTTTGTTCAAACATATGCTGTCTTTGAACACCTTACTCTGACCTGAATGACACTCGTTAGGGCAGAAACAGTCTGTTGTGTCGGAGAGCTGGGCTTTTTCTAAAATAGTATAACTGCAGCTGACAGATTTTCTATACATTTAGGGCTGAAAGACTCGTCTTCTCGCTATCTATAGCAGCCTGCCATGGATTCCGAATCGACGAGTCACAGCTCGGAGCTGGTGGCCCGAGAGAGGAGCGGACACACGGCTGTTGTGGACGGAAACCTGCTGTATGTGTGGGGAGGCTACATGGTGAGAATACAAATACATAAACACAGAACAAAAAGTACACACAAGAATAGCGCTTTATCTTAATACACAGTTAAGTACATTGGTACAAACATGGTAATCTGTACATTTTCCTTAAAATACTTCAATATATTTCAGGTGGTAAATTTTACTTTTTATTCTGTCAGCTTGAATATATTTTTAATTTCCTTGTGATACATTACATATGATACTTATGCATCAGTAATAATGTGACAATAATAAACTAATAAATAATAATATAACTAGAGGTATGCCATATAATGGTAATAGATACAATATGAAAATAGTAACTTAAAATGCATTTGTTTTTTCCCCATCGGCATACACTTTTGACTTTTGAAAAAACGTATCCAAGCACTCTATCCTAACCATCATCACATACTAATCTATACCAATTAACTTTCCTAAAGAATTTTATACGTAAATCAAAATTCCGTGGAAATCGCATCCTCATAATATATCCCCAGTAATAAACAAATGGAAATTATGTTTAAATAGTGCAAAAACACCTGATGTTGCCCCTTATTGACTGGATGAACAGTTCTTTTCAAGGGGAGCTTTTGTAAGGATACATCATGAATTATATGATGACACTCTAAAATGAGCACAACAGGTAAATCTTTTCTTTTTCTTGAGATGATTTAGGTACATTCTGCATATAACACTGTAACAATTTCTAATTGTACATAAGAATCTGAACACGTCTTCCACCACCGAGGCATTGTAATATGTGATTGTGGTATTATTACTGCAGATATTTATACCACAGTAATGTTGTATTCTCTACAGTCGATTGCTGATGATGAAGTTTTCCTACGCAATGATGAAATCTGGTTATATGACTTAGAACAAGGCGTATGGTAAGAATATTATATACATTCCATGTATGCTTGTGTGTGGTCCAAACAAACTACAGTAATGCATGATTTCCAGTAACATCCCCGGATACTGGATACTTGGCTCTCTGTTTGTGGGAATTCTTTTTTTAGCACAGTCCACCAATATCACATGGATGCTGAGTGTGACAGTTTCTTTCCTGGAGCGTCCTGATCAGCTGTTGTGAAATGTGTCATAACATAAGTGAATGAGAAAATCATTCACATTTTCTTTTTCCCCAAGGGAAGTGTGCCAGATGACAGGGGAAGTCCCGGCCTCCATGTCTGGGACGTGTGGCTCCTCTCTGAATGGTCACATGTACATATTTGGGGGTTGTGATGACAATGGACAGACCAATCAGGTGAGGCTGAGAACTGAGAAGATCTTGGCTCTTTAATAATGAACAACAACACATAAACGCCACAGATAGAAGTTATACATTATAGTGTGATTTAATAACAAGAAAAGCTTTAGTAATAAACAAAGATATCTTAATGGCTGTGAAATCTAACAATAATACTGGTATATTTCAACCTCGGCCCAATTTCCCCATGCGTTTTGTTCAATTTGATAAAAAGGGACCAACATTATTGAAATAAGACAAATATTTAACAAGAACACTATAAACACTGGCAAAGAGAGGGAAATTGCTTACGTTAGAGTCTGTCTGGTTGTTATTGACTCACTCATAATCAACATAAAACACTGCTGAAAGTGACGTTATATGTCTGCAGGGGTCATTTCCAGGATGTTTCTTAGTTAGTGGGCGTGTTTTAACGCAGAATATTGGACCAATTCCAATAATATCATTGAAGTTTAAAATGTGTATAAATAGACACAATAGGTCAAGTTGGACACAAATTCCACCTGTTAAGGAGCAGAGTGGGCGTAAAGCATTGATCAGTGTTTGACTCCCAACAGATCTATTGTGTCAACCTGACAGACGGTAAATACAAATGGAGGAAAATCCGACATGAGGTCGGCTCTCCTCCTTCACCTCGAGACAAACTGTCCTGCTGGGTTTATAAAGGAAGGTGAGCGCAACAAAGATTTCACTCACTTACTCTCATTGTCTCATGTCTTTCTATGAATGTTTAAGATCAACAGCTGCATATGTATTACTTTAACATAATCCTTCTTTCTTTTTATTGTAGGCCTCATTCTTCTATTTCTATTAGAATTGACTGTTGGATATCATCCTCCATCGTAGCCCAGTATATCTTTCACATCATTTATTGTCTTTGTCTAATCTGATTGGATCTTATTTGTTTGTAACTTCTCCAGAATCATTTACTTTGGAGGATATGGCAACAAGCTGCGTACTGACGCTGACAGAAGAAACAGAAGCTTCATTGTGGATGAAGCATCATGGGTAACTTTATTAAGATAACTATACATCTAAGTCTTTGTATATCAGCCATTGGTCTCCCTGCTCTCAACATGTTTGCATCAGACCCAGACACGCATCGTTGGACCACTACTTTTTTCCTCAGCATTACATTTTTCCTAGACGGCACACAACTCAGTTTAATATGAGATTTCAGTGATTGATGTATATCTGGTAACACAGTTGGGAATCCTTAGATATGTCTCCTACTATATTGTTTTTGTGTTAAAACAGTAGAAATTCATTTGTTTGCCCCTGTTAAATGATCTGGTTGTCTTCAGGTGGAAGATGTTTTCTGGGGATGGAACAACGAGGTTCATATATTTGACCCGACAAATGCTAGTTGGACTGAACCAAAAACCCAGGTGGGTCAGTTACTGTGATTCACGCCTCTATTCAGTCACACTCTGGGTGGCCTGGGGTGAACAACTCAACTTCTGTGTGCAGGGCCGTGCTCCAGCTCCCCGGGCGGCCCAAGCCAGCGCCACACTTGGTTGTAGAGGATACATTTGTGGAGGCAGAGTTATGGTGAGCGCTCTGAGGGTTTCAATGTTTCTCATATATCAGCATTCATTTCTAGTAACAAGAAAATAAAAGCCCAGACACACAAAGGCCATTGATTTTTTTTACATTTTTTTTATTCAGGAAACGAGGACAAATGACATCCACTGTCTGGACCTTGAATCATGGACGTGGTCGGAAATGTATGTCATGGTGATGATTGCCAATTTAAAATCATTTTGACTCTGAGTAATATTAATATTACTTTTTGAATTATTGTGCTAAATATATTCTCCAGAGTCCCAGCGTCGCCCGCTCCAGTGGGCAGATCGTGGCATACACTCACAGCAGCATCAGATAGCAGCTTATTCCTGTTTGGGGGTCTGAGTGTCGACTGCATACCAATGAGTAAGAAAATACACCCACCTGTACTTTATTACGCTTGTCATATGTCATTGTAGTTTCTGTATGTTCTCAAATTGTTTTCCTGCACCATCAGGTGACGGGTGGCTGCTTGATGTTGACACAAAGACATGGAGAGAAGTCGAGCATCCCTTTAAGAACAAGCCGAGGTAGTACTTGTAATTGTCATACCGAAAGTTTTTTGTACTTAAAATTGTGCATCTGTCCAGTTAAACCGGCATCTTTGTCTCCTGCCTAAGGTTGTGGCACACAGCGTGTGCAAGTAAAGACTCTGATGTCATCGTGTTTGGTGGAAGTTGTGACTACATCCTCCTCGTTGACACGGTGAGTATCAGATAGAGGAGCTTCATTCGTTGAAGCTGACAAATGAGCAGAACCACAAGATCTCTGGCAAGGCCAAGAACTCATCCATTATGCATTGCACTGTTCAAAACTAAAAGTTGATGTAATCAATACTCCAGCAGGAGATGGAAATTGGAAAGGGCAAAACATACACAAACATTTCACATTAAAAGCAAAATGGAGATCATCTTAAAGGTTGTACCGTATGGCTACATGAAGCTTGTTTTAAATCTCACCATGATCCACATGCCCAGTAAGTTTTGTGCATCTAGGTGAGCGCGAAAGCCCGAGGCTTTTTCAGTTCATCGGTGCTTGGTCCAAATAACCTTTGCGGAGCGAAGAATGCCTCCTGAACTCACACAACATCCTTCACAACTATGTGGCTCAACCAGTAAAGTGATTGGCATGTGAAATCCAGTCAACAAGTCAGTCTGGAATTTTTCCTCTGAACAGACATGTTTCGGTGCTTCAGTGTTTATGTACAAAAGCAAAAAGGACTATAGAAATAACCAAAGCAAACTTTTGATTTTTGTCTTCAGGGTCACTGCAATGACGCACTCGTCTTCCAGATGCAGCCATATCCACTCTTCAGGTAACAACTTTATATGTTTTCTCGGATGCCGAAATAAAGAAAATACAACTGATTTGACTGCAGCAATACATCTTTGCACAGAAGACATTTAACTTGTCAAACACAGGTGAAATTAGTAATTAATTAATTGGCAGACTACAGGTCATATGACTGGCTTACTGGTGAGATGCACTGGAGCGCCTAAATGGAATGCAGCCTACATTACTGTTCTGAAAAAAAGTGTCTTTCAGGTTGTGTAACTCTAAACGTCTCTTCCCAACGTAGAAATGAGAAATGTTTTCTGTTCTTACAGGATTTGTGAGGATTACATTGCAAAGAACATCAGGAACTGTGACGTGTTGAGGAATCAGCTCCCTCTCCTTCCTCGCAAATTACTGACAGCAGTACAGAGGAGAATGTGTTTCTACAGGCCTTCGAAGCAGCAGCAGCAGCAGCAGCAGCAGCAGCAGCAGCAGCAGCAGCAGCAGCAGCAGCAGCAGCAGCAGCAGCAGCAGCAGCAGCAGCAGCAGCAGCATTAAGGAATGAACTGAATGCATTTTAATACCAATTGTTATTTAACTGCTGTACTCGTAAAAGATTTCTACATGCCAGTCAGGGGTGGCATTTTTTATATTTTAAATATATTGTGCAAAATATTTTAACCTTGTTGTATTATATTGGTGTACAAATGCAAAAAAGTAATTTTCTACTGTCTGCTTGCTGAAACATGTGATTGTGATGATTAAATGGCACATCAAAAATGTTTTTCTCTCATATGGATGACTAGACTATTCTGCAACTTCAACAAACACACACGTTTTTATTCACGTTTTTATTTTAACTCAATCCTTGTTGGGATTCACCAGTCGTCAAACACAAAGTATGCAATGCATGCAGTTGCTGTGTTCCACCACTAGGCGGCAGCAGACCTTTATGGTTCAATCTTCTCATCAGCAGAAAAGCAGCTGTGTCAAACTGAGCCTGATTCAATGTCTGTTTGCCGCACATTCCTTCTTCATAAGGGTGGAGAACTTCAGGAACTGTGGTCAGGAAGGAGACCTTAAGTAAACAACCCCAGCTCATACCTTTGCAGGTTTGCCACATGAATAACTAAAAGCCCCTACATACTGCTCTACATGCAGAAAACCGGTTGTGGAAACTCTTTTTCCCATTAAGTTTGGCCTTAATGCTTTAAGAATGCTGCTTCCTTGTGCAGGAGCAATCAGTCTGTGTTATCTATTAACAGACAGGTTAAAGTGAAGTAAATAATAGGTTACAAATAAGTAAGTGCATGCTCCGTGGGAGCCCAGACGGACCGAGGGGGTGACAGTGACACCTTATCACCGCAGATAACAAACCACAGAGGCCTCTGTTAGTTAACAGCCCTGCTCTATGTGAGGAGAGCCTCCTGGCATCTGTTCAGCTTGGTGATATAACTCAGAAAGTACGACGCTTCTGTGTTAAACAAAACTTGGGTAAATACAAACACCTGGGGTGAACAATCTATCAAAGATACCCTGCAAAAATACAGTGATTGCAGCACTGTAAACAAACCCTGCTACTCTTTCTCTCTCTCTCTCTGGGATTTTAAATCAATTTTCTCCTGCAAACTGCTGTTTCCCATGAAGCCGACTGACAGGGACAGTAGTTCTGCTGCATCATTAACAGCTGGGGGTCAGCTAAACTCCCTCTCAATAGTGTCCATCAGCTCCTCATCTGATCCATCGTACAGCCTGACTGGCATGGTGAGAGAGGAGCTACGGCTGCTGCCAAAAGTGCTGCAGAGAGTGGAGAAACATTTCAGCAAGATGGTAAAGATCATGACCACGAGAATATTCTTGAAGTAGATCAAATTTAAACATGGAATGATCGACTGATAAGTTTCCACTGATCGTAACAATTATAATGAAGGTTCCGTGGTGGTGAAAAGGCCCAGATATATATTCTGCCTGATGTTCACACCTACCTCAAACAAAGCAGCAACAACAGACACATATTTGTTCTCGGCCTGTTTGCAGATGTCTGACTAATCTGATCTGCCCGGAGAATAATGGGGTGAATTCGATCTGGCCCTGCTCGGCTTTTACTACTCCACTGAGCTCAGAGATCAATTATTTATCTGAGATGTCTACTTACCATTGTTGTTCTGATGCCGGAACAACTTTCAACAAAGGCCCTCTTGTCAAAAATCCCTGTGAGGAGGACTGACGTAAACCGGAGAGAAGAAATTGTCATTAAATTTTTGGAGACTTTCGCCCAATTCCAACAGTAATACAACAGGGGGAAAGGCATGTTGTTGTTTGTAACAAGCAGAAGATGTTAACTGTTTGGCTCTGTTTATCAGGACTGTCCCCGGTAGGTTCCCTGTTCTTGCAGTATAAATTGCTCCTCTATAATTACAAGTATTCATTTGCATCTACATGTAAGTACCAACAGGAACCAGCGGGTTATTAGTGGATGCTCAATGGCAGAGGTGTTCAAGGTGGGAGGAGGGTCTCCCCAAGGGGGGGGGGATTCAAACTTTAGGGGATGCTGTTTTATCCAAGAATACGACAGCCTGCGTGTGTTGTTGTTGAAAGCTCAGAAATCTATCAAATTCCTATGGCATGTCCTTTCCATAACTAATATCCTTTCAATTCCATTCACTGATTCTCCACTGAAACGGTTTGGAGCCCCCTGGGGAGGCCCGCCCCCCACTTTGAACACCCCTGCCCAATAATGAACAGGGTTGTTAAGTATTGATCTTTTGTTCAATAACATCCAGCACAAGAGAATTGAAGGTCCTTACAGTGTGCTGAGCAGACTGAGTGGAAGCGTCATTGCTCCTCTTGTTTACATGTCTCACTGCACCCTGTGAGCCACGTGGCTCCTCGGCTGCTGCCGTCGCCTCCAGCCGCGAAGCTGATCCGGAGTCCTCGTCCGTGTCCGCGCTGCTGAAATGACACAACCCGTATGTTTTGGATCTGATGAAAGTCTTCTTAGTAGGACTTTTCTTCGCAGAAACTCGTCGCTCCTCGTGACCAGCCAGAACTGTGTCCAAGTCTTCATCAATGCCATCCTCCTCCCCAGAAATGTCAGAGTCGTGTCCCTCGCTGTGACAGTCCGCTTGCGCCCGGCTGCGCGCGGTGCGCAGGATACTATGAATTTTAAGCGGCATGAATGAGCGACTGTCCTGCTTGGATGAGGCGACACCGGCAGCTGTTTTAGTCCCGTTTACATCGCTGACAGGTGCCACTTTCTTCCCTCGGCTCGTGCCGCTGCCCATGTCCGTCCGTCCGGCTGCTTCCAGGAGCTAAACGCAAAGTCCCATTTCCAAACCCGCTCGCGGCGCACGGATGACTTTCAAAGTTAGAAATAAACCAGCAAATGTTTTATTTTAGATTTAAATCTCTAAGTTAACTTGGGCATGTTTGCAGAGCTGGACCCACTGTCTCTAAAGTTTGGAGTGAGGATGAGGAGCAGTGTGTGTGTGTGTCCGTTACATAACACCAGTTTGGCTCAAGACCCCGGGGAGAAAACTCCGCCTTCTTACATGGAGGAACCCCACAGCCTCAATGTTTCCACTACTACTGCTGGACTATTATGATATCCAGTATTAGAAAGCTTTGCCTCTGCATGTTCTCAGCTGTCACAGACAGACAAGACTGATGATAAACAGAGTGAGAATGAAGATCATCAAGGCTGTAACCATGAAGTGAACATCGTGCTGCCCGCTTTCTGCCAAGTCAAATATTTAAAAAATCACTAACAGATGGGCTGGACTCATGACAGTAATGCCTGACAATGTTTTACTATATGTATTGCTCTATTTCTTTGTATTAATTTCACATTTTCTTGTTGCATTAAGTTGAAAATGCCTGTGAGCTCCATCGTTAGTTTCTGGGTCAATGTACAACCAAAGGAACATTTCCATGACCTCCAAATGTTACCTTGTACTTAATGGACCATACGTTGCAGGAGTCGAGCTGACCCGGCCTCAACATGCCTGTACTTGTGTGTGGGGTGGGCCTTAAAATACCATTAATAATGTTTCCTGGTCATTACTAAAGAGATTTAAGAGAGTCAAACAAACTACATATGAGTTCAGGCAGCTCTCCAACCCAGACATTTTTAAATGCATTTAATATTCCATCGTTCTCTTGAGTGAGGAAGATTGCATGAAGACTTCTACATGGTGATAGAGGCTTATAGAGGGGGGAATCAGTTTGATTTATCTGTATCACATCAGCAACAATGACTAGCCTATTGCCTTTCTGTGCTCAGCTAATAGATTTTATTGAGGCAAGTGAGGTCAAGAGTGAGTGAGTTTCAGTCCGGCCGCCTGGTCCCGGAGGCCCCCAGCTCATCAGCCCCTCCAGTGACTTATTAAGACTCAAGCACCGAAGCCACAAGAGAGAAGGGGCATTCCTTTCCGACAGCTTGGGCTTCCCAGAGATTCCTCATTAAGCTTTGTTTGGTCCACTTGCACATACAAAGGACACAGCGGGGGCAT
Source organism: Macroramphosus scolopax (assembly GCA_901007825.1). Classification (NCBI taxonomy): domain Eukaryota; kingdom Metazoa; phylum Chordata; class Actinopteri; order Syngnathiformes; family Centriscidae; genus Macroramphosus; species Macroramphosus scolopax. The sequence goes on along the minus strand of CAAKHC010003600.1, from coordinate 358 downwards.
CTCCCTGCCAGAGCTGTCCGACAAGAACCCAGAATCCACCCGAGGAAAGACGTTGTTTGCTATCTTTCATTAGGGGCCTCTTTCATTTCTGTCCTTGCTTGTGTGTGCCAGACAGCTGTGCAACCTGCTCTCGCTGGAGGATGACCAAGTCAAAGACACCTGCCGTTTAAGCAACTGTGGATTCCTAACTGTGGACGTGAGGAGAAGAAAAAACCTGCAGATGTCTCATCCGGGAAATTCCTGCTTTCCTTTTTGCTTTTAGAGTGCAAGTGTAAGATGTAGAATGTTTTCTTTGGAGGCAGAAATACTTGAACTGTCAACTTGACTTACTTACCAGAGATGAAAACTAGGCAAGTAG
>CAAKHC010003599.1:9791-20934 GCA_901007825.1 Macroramphosus scolopax | reverse complement strand
TTCTGTCACTGCCGTGTTTATTACAACAGTCGTAGCTAACAATGCTAATGTGGTTAGCCTCTAGCTATATCTTTCATTGCCTCATTCATAGGGCCTCTCTCTCTCTCTCTCTCTCTCTCTCTCTCTCTCTCTCTCTCTCTCTCTCTCTCTCTGTGTGTGTGCGTGTGTGTGTACGTGTGGATATAAACCAATAAGGAAGGTCTTTTGCCATTTAAGGCAGGTTGATGATGAAATGCCAGGAGATACAGATGATCAGATTAGCTGTGTGTATCTGGAGACTGGGGGACCTTTCCAGCAACCAAACGATTATATATATATATATATACTTTCAGTAAATGATCTGTATTGTATTATATGTTTCTTTATATTATGACTGTTTAGCATTTAGATTCCAAGTGAAAATATGAGGAAGTGTATCGATCCTTGAACGGACGCTGCCAGTGTAACAGAATAATTGCCCTCCTCTGCTCCTGTGAAAACGTTCCCGCTAAAATGATCCGATTGTTGACATGTTTGGGATTTATAATACAGAATATTTTGTTCTCGGTTTGAATAGAATACACACATGATGATTTTAAGAAGAGAAGAAAAGAGTACGGGGTGTATTTGAAAGATGCAGCGGTGGTTGTGGATCATCTCCAGATGTTTTGATCTTTGTCAAGAATCAGCTAAAGGCTCTGGATTTGAGGCTGCAGAGGGTGAGACCGACCGAGAGACAGACAGGCACCAGGGAGGGGGTTGGGTGGGGTTCTGTATATGGGGGAGGGGGTTGATATTAAGGGACGGGGGATCTTAATGGTCAGTCTGTCCCTACAGAGACTGGCTCAAATGTCAGGTCAGCTATGAAATGACCTCCATCTCGCCTGCTGTCTTCATCCTCCTGCGTGTGCGTGCAGGAGTGTGTGGAACAAAACTTGATTCATTCTTACTCCCACCTCATTTGAACAATACACATTTATTATCTTTGGATATAAGATGTTTTTTATGGAAATTTCTGTTGTATCGCAATGTCCAGTACGACTTTACTGTGGCACATTCGCATTGATGTGAGCTGTCCTCTATAAATGAATCGATAAATGTTTACAAATTGTTGAAGGAAGAGTCAGGAAAGTGTGAAATAAGAGGAGTCATGGTGGACAATACACTTCCACTACCACCTTCATCACATCTTAATTCGGTCTTTGTTTTCTACTGTACACAGGTAAGGCTCTGACCTTCTTGCTGCTGCAGCCCCCCAGCCCCAAGCTGCCCCCCCACAGCACAATCCGGCGCACCGCCATCGATCTCATTGGCCGCGGCTTCACCGTCTGGGAGCCGTATATGGATGTGTCAGCGGTGCTCATGGGACTGCTGGAGCTCTGTGCCGACGCCGAGAAGCAGCTGGCCAAGTGAGTTCTTCGGCTCTCACACAAAAACTTAAATGTTGCTTTTATTATTCGTTAAACCTCTATTTAATATCCTGACAGAGACCATTTTATATGAGCCGACCTAAATATGTTATGAGCATCAGTACGAGGAACTAGAATGAACCAGGGAGACTCCACCAGGGAGTCTGCAACGATGCTGACTACTGACTACGTACAACATCGTAATGTGTTTGTCATGCATTTACTATTGTTATTCAGAACTTACATTATATTTAGGATCTGATATTCACTTCTGTCGTGTAGAAAACGGTTCATTTGATTGTAAAGTGTTTAGCTTATTATCATCAGAGTTTAAAAGATGAGTGGTAACTTTTAAATTCCTTTATAGTTTTGAAAAGGCACATTTTGTTTTTCTGCTGAAGAGACGTTTTTCCCAACGTCAGTCTTCCCTCATAGATTCCAAGGTACAGACAGCAGCTATTAGATACAAAGATATGTACATTCTCACGCACGCACGCACGCACGCACGCACGCACGCACGCACGCACGCACGCACGCACGCACGCACGCACGCACGCACGCACGCACGCACGCACGCACGCACGCACGCACGCACGCACGCACGCACGCACGCACGCACGCACGCACGCACGCACGCACGCACGCACGCACGCACGCACGCACGCACACAGAGAAACACTTAGGCAGCATACAGCTGACACACTGAGTTATGAAGGCCAGGCTGTAATCTGATTGGAGGACATTATGATGATGTAACGATGTCTACGTTGCTCTGACATGTGAGTCTTGTGTGTGTGTGTGTGTGTGTGCGTGTGCATGTGCGTGTGTGTGAGCGTTTTTCCTCTTTGCTGTTGTGCTCCACTAACAGATGTGCTTATAAATATCCATCCAGAAATCCAGGGATTAGAATGTTCAGGAATGTGCCGCTCCTCAGGGATTGAACCTTTTAGATTGTCGTGACCGCTTTACTTTCTGAACTTAGTTCCAGCTTTTAAATGCCAAAGAAGGATCTGCTGGTGGCGTCGGTGGGCCAGAGAGGTGTCGACAAGACTGTAATCACAGTCTCGTCATCACACAGAGCCACGAATCCCAACTTTTTAGTTTGTGACATGTTAAAATAATGTCTACTTGTGACTCCTTGTGTCAGTGATATTTCCTCCTGGGCCGGCAACATTAAAACAAGCAGGGAAAAGGTCAGAGGTCAACTGGACATTCATAGTCAGGTTGTGGATAAATTAAAGAGGCAGTTTGTGCAAGTGATGGTTTGAGATCACAGAGAGAAGCTAATTCAGACGCATGTTCTCATGAGACAATTTCCTGCGGAAATCTAACTGGCCCTCACGAGTTGATACCATTAAGGTTGAAACTCAAGCAGGACCAGTCTGGTTGAATTAGTATAGATATGTCTGCTCCGTGTACGTATCTATGTAGTGGGATAGAAAGTGAGGAGAGTTTAAACAGTCAGCAATAAAACACAACATATGATGGATTAAACAAAAGTTGTTAAAAGGTTATTTTCTCCGGCCTTGGTTAAAAAGTGAAAACACACACTGACTTCGTTGGTCCTCTCACAGATCGCTGTACACGTATTCACACACAGATAGTTTATCAGCATGTATAATTAATAATGTGATGCCTGCAGAAGTGTGTTGTTGCCTCCTGGCGTTGCTGAAGTAAACAACACGAGGGCTGATCAATGAGACAAACAGTAATCAGATCAAGGTATTCTAATATAGAAAGAGAAACAGTATACACACACACACACACACACACACACACACACACACACACACACACATTTTAGTTTTCAGTATTCCTTCACTCGTCAGTTTGAACTGTAGAAAGAAAGACATGTGTGTGTGAGAAGTTTAATGCGCACTCACAGAAACCCACACACGGTGTATTTCCATGCAGCTGACTTGCAGTGAGGCTTTTTGTCCCTGATGCACCCAACCAATCGTCAATACACTCCTGCAGAGCCGCGTGTGTGTGTGTGTGATAATCCCTTTTCAATAGGCGGAGATTTGAAAAAGCTCCCGGTGTGGAAGAATCACGCACATTTTATACTTTAAGACACACAAGCCGGAGACAATACACCTTTACCAGTTTGTGTGTGTGCATGCACGCACGTGTGTGTGTGCGTGTCTTTCCCCTGCAACACCTGCAACATTTTCAAACCCCAAAATGTTGGAGGCGAAAGCAGGTCTGAGACATGCACCTTGTGACATAGTGTGATACCTGTCTTTATCTTTATATGTGCCATGCCGGGTTATTTGATCTTCTGATGAGGTCACGCTGGAGGAGCTTCCCATAGTGAGACACTCACTCATGCTATTCAGAGAATCAGGTTATATCCATAACCTTAAGTTCTTTAATTAGTCCCTCAGTTAGCCAGTGCATCAGTATGTGAATCAGCTCTTAAAACCATACAATTAGTAAGCCTGGTATTGAGCCTTCCATTACACACTGATAATCTGAGATCCTAAACCAGTCAGTAACCAGTCAGCCAAGCAAACCATTCATGACTTCATAGTCATAAACCAGTTACTCTCAGAAGCCATTTAAGTACAATTAAGGCCATATATTTAAATACGGACATTTAAAATCAATTTACTTTTGCCTCTTGTGTTAAGTCAATACTTAGGTCAGTAGGGTGTCTTTTATTTCCATAAGAGATCATTTCAAAATAAGAGCCAAGTGGCTCACATAGAGCGAAGTGAAGGTGTTGGAGTGGCCATCACAAAGCACCTGAATCCAATCGAGAATTTGTGGAATGAAGTGAAAAGGCGTGGCCCTGGTTTCTGGCAGTAATGACTCTCACCATGTGACTGAGTTTATTCACTTGTCCCTCACACACAACAATCAATACCTACGGTCCTCCCTGTGTGTGTGTGTGTCTGTGTGTGTGTGTGTGTGTGCCTCAATATTGCTTGGGTAATGTCGGCGTGATATTGGCTGTGAAGGCAGTCATGTTTTCAGTTCAACCCTGTGTGTGTGCGTGCGTGCGGTGTGTGTGTGTGTAGTTTCTTTCTGACTTCTTATTTTCGTGTGTGTGTTGTATCCAGTGTGTGCTGAATGAGTCAATTGATAATGATTGTTGACAGTCTGAGTATTGATTACTTATTAAGTGCAGCGTGAAAAAACATTTTCTGGCCCGACCTCCTTGTTGTAAAATTAAAATGTTTTCCTCTGCAAACACGATATCCTGACAGAGGTAACCGTGGCAATGACACCAGTGTGTGCATGTGTGTGTGTACTCTATGTCTGTAATGATAATCCAGATTATTTCATTTCATGCTCTGAACGTCGGTCATTAACCTCAGTGGTTCTCGGTACAATTAGCTCCCTGCTCTCCGGTTGCCTTATATCAACATCTTGACTGTTTCCAATTACAGCCACCTCTCTAAATGAAATTAAACATTTCAATATTGCTGATATATTGCCAATATATTACCAGTATCAATTACAGGATCTGTAGCTGGGATCTGTAATCAGAGAAGATAAATGCAGCTCGGCTGTCCGTCCACCCATCACTCCCTCCTCCTCTCTCTCTCTCTCTCTCTCTCCCCAGAGTCATTTGTTAACAAGATGGCCTCGCTCGCCCTCTCTCTTTCTCTTTCTGTCTCACACACACACACACTCAGAGGGGTGTGGGGCCAGCTGTTAGGGTGTGTGTGTCTAATTCCTGTTGCATTGTGGGAGTCCATTATGCCGTCGTCCGGTGAATGGCTCCCATTGACTCAGCCTTGACATTATAAGCTGCCCACTAATCTCTTCACTTCATATATTCGCAAAGCTCGATCTCTCGGCCTCTCTCTCTCTCCGACTCTCTGACACTTTTGTCTTGTTTTATTCCTTTTCCCTAAAATTCCTTTTATTAAAATTTTGACCAAAGCGACTTACAATAGTACATTCTGCCAACAACAGTGAACCCAAAGTGCATCACAGTCTTCATCCGACTTTTTTAAGGAACATTTAAACGTCTTTTTCTCTTTCTCTATATTTCTTTATCTCTCTAGAAATGATGATGATGACTCCTGTTTAAGTTAATTGAACTTGTTCTCTCTCTCTCTCTCTCTGTAGTATCACTATGGGTTTGCCCCTCAACCCGCCGGCGGACTCAGCCCGCTCCGCCCGCCATGCTCTCTCTCTTATCGCCACAGCTCGCCCACCTGCCTTCATCACCACCATTGCAAGAGAGGTGAGAGTGAGATACTCACTCCCTGTTGAAAGTATTAATTAATGATCCCAGATGCAGCATGTTCCTCTCTACGTCATGTGTTTCATTGACTCCGTATATTTGACCTGTTTATTTCACTTCCAGGTTCATCGGTTTAACGCAGCCCAGGCGAACTCTCAGTCGCAGCAGAACGTTCACACCACCACGCTGGCCAGAGCCAAGACCGAGATACTGAGAGTGATTGACATCCTGATCGAGAAGATGCCTGGAGATGTTGTAGATCTTCTCGTTGAAGTAAACACATCATGTTAAATTGCTCATAATAAACAAGAGGACAATAGAAAAAAAATGCTGAATTGACTATAAAGCCACTCGGTGAACCATCAACTCTTCTTCTTCTCCTCCTCAGGTGATGGATATCATCATGTACTGTATTGAAGGTTCTCTGGTGAAGAAGAAAGGACTCAACGAGTGTTTCCCTTCTATTTGCAAGTAAGTGTGTGTATGGGAGTGTTAACACATCTCCTTATAAGGTGTGTGGGGAGAATTGGAGATAAGTAAAGGCAACTTGACCCCTGGGTCAGAGGTCAACTCACAGGTGACAAACATCAGCCACAGGGAAAGTGGGCGTATCACTTTAATCTGCACAATTTCAATGTATTAACTGTATATTGTTGTATAATTGGTTTGTTGTATTGAATAACATATTCCTCATGTCTCTGCCAAATTGCCCGATTAAGTTGATGGTCGATATCTTTGTTGTCCATTCAGGTTCTACATGGTTGGTTACTGCGACCGCAGTCACCGCATCGCCGTCGGAGCTCGCCAGGGTTCAGTTGCCCTCTACGATGTTCGTACTGGAAAATGCCAGGTACGTTAAAAACCCCCCACTGTTTGATCACAGCGAGAAGCAAAACCCTGAACTTCTGACTAGTTTCACCAGAGTGCAGCTTCAACCTCATTTATTTCCCTCCGTCCGTCTACCCATCGATAGCTTTTCCCCCCTCTTTCCATAAATCCTAAATCTTTTCCTTTCATCTGCTCATTTGTTCCTGTTCCATCTCTTCATTTTCTGTCCATCCATGAAAGGGAATGATTGCCCTCTAGGAGGCAGGAGGGGATGAGAGGAAGCCGGAGGAGACCAGGAAGGAGGGTTGTAAACGAGGGGAGAGTGGAGGAGAAAAGAAAGCCTCCTTCTTTTTCTCAATAATTGATTAATGATGAAGTGATGACTCTCTTAATCACGGTTTTGTCTTTGCACTCATGTATGTTCATGTGAGTGATTGTGTAGTGTGTGCGTACGTGTGCGCCTCTCGCTGTTATGTCTGTTTATGTTTGTGTGTATTCCTGTGTGAGTGCGCGTGTTGGTAATTTGCTGCGTATTGATTTGCAGTAACCAGAGCAGTCGTGTCTGGTGGAGGGGGTCATATATATCTGATAACTGCTCTGGCCCCTTTTCACCCAACATCTAGGTTGATTGGAAGTGTGTGTTCTGTGTGCAAAGCGTATGTGTTTGTGTAGACAGTGTGATGACAGGAGACACTCTTCCTTTGTGTGCTATTTGCAGTGATTAACATCTAATAGGCACTTGCTCTGCAGGAATTCTGTGTGTCTGTGTTTTCCTGAACCATTTCAAGTGTTTCAATCAACATATTTATGGTTTAGGGTTGGGTAGATTGATTATTTTGCCCGCAGCAGATATGATTCCTGCGTACACATAAACCTAAACAAACTACAGCAAGTTTCAAGAGGCCAGTTGTCACCTTGGAAATAAAGTTTTTGTAACTTGAAAGGTTTGTTTCGCTACATTTCAGAGAAGTTGTGGGAGGAATGAGAAATCAAGAGGGAGGATGGGTTTGATAAGGAAAGGAGGAGATAGGAAAGGAAGCGAGAAAGGTTACAGGAAGGAAAGAAGCAAAGATAGTAGATATGAGGAGCGGAAGGATAAGGGAAGTGTCTGTTTGTTATCCATGGGTGTGTGTGTGTGTGTGTGTGTGTGTGAGTGTGTGTGTCCAACCGTAGCTAGCCTGCCCCTGCATGACCATCTGCCACAGCTTTGATCAGCCTCTGTGAACGGGCCTTTGTCAGCTGCATTACTCTGTATGTGTGTGTGTTTGTGTCCAGCTGCTTGCTCTGCTTCTTTAACAGACTCTACCGAGTCTACTAATTGAACACAAAGAGGCAATCTGACTGATCGTTCTCTCTTTTAGCATCTGTTTCTTTCTGTAACGACTGAATACCAGAGGGAGCATTCTGTAACTGAAGGTGTAGCTCTTCCTCAGGGGTTAGCACCTGCAGCGCTACATCCATAGCATAAGGTGGAGAATCACCTACTGTGATTATCAGGCTGCAGCTGGATTCATACGTTATGCCAGAAGTACAGTTCTGACGTAGATGCATAGGTTTAACTTAAGCAGGCAGCTAATCTGGAAGAGATGACGACTGCTTTGTGGTGTGGATCAGATACATGACTAGGAGGAAGATGTGCGCACTATTTGCTTCAAGAATGTCTAAAGAGGGTAACATGTCAAACCTCCATTCACACCTCAAAGTGCTTCACCCCTGAGCTGCTGCAGAAGTGAGGCCATTGCGAAAGTGTTCTCTGGTGAAACATCAAGATGGTATGAAGATGTTGATACCACACAAGCGTATTTGTTGTACAAATGGCTTTGCTAGATACAAGGAGCAACAGTATCCAAAGCTTGGAGAGAACACAAGCAGCCGTAGGTGACAAAGCTCTTCTCCACAGAATATCTTTGAAGGAAGTGAAGTCCTGATGCATAGTTGCAGTTTTGTAGGAGGCCACATGCATAGTGATGCTGCAGCACCCCAAAGGGAAACGTTGCCAATTTCCAACCAGCTTTGTATCATTGAATAAGGGAAGAGTATGTACATGAACAATGTTAACTGCCCCCCATATTGTCTGCACAGAGTTCCCCGCTCAATTGCCAGTAACTGTGAAACGCGTCATTTGGCAGACTTTTTTTACTTCCTCATTCAAAATCCAACACAGTGGCCTTACCTTCACACAAGTACATTTAGCTCCAGGTCGGGCAGGAAAAGGTCCCCGTTCCTATACTTCATCCAAATTAATACTTAGACAGGTAGTTTTACAGGTCTGTTACAGTGGCCTGGGAGGGTCCTTGGTGCAGTTCACTGTAATAAATACAGTGTTGTATTGAGTCTTTGCACGCACGCACGCACGCACGCACGCACGCACGCACGCACGCACGCACGCACGCACGCACACACACACGCACGCACACACAGTGTGTGTAGTGTCCCCAGGCGTCAGGTGTATTGAAGTACCGAGTGCTGTAAATGGTTTCAGTGTGCTTCACTGCTCTCTGATAGGCTGATTGATTTGGGAGGCAGTCCACCATGACACAAACTCACACATTCACACCCTGATCATAATATATGTGATCAATTTATGATGCACATTAAGCAGTTCTACCCCCCATCTTGTTTCTGGCTCTTGCATTCTCACGCAGGACACACAAACAAAAATAACATGTCTATTGTGCGCACATTTACGTCATTTTCCATCTCACAGTTCATTTCTGTCTCAGTTTAACATGTGTATTTTGGATGTCCATCTATTGAATGTGAAGATGTGTGAGCAGTGTACCACTGATGACGGACCAGCAGAGCTGTAACAGGAGCTCTGATTGGCCGGTTGTTGCGTCAGGCACAAACAGCTGTTGACTAGAAGAGTCTGAAACCTGCTTGTTCTCTGCCGGCAGTCTCAATCAAAGTCGCTCAGAATTTATAGATACAGAAGAAAAGAAAGACTGATGTTGCTACTTGTAGATCAACCTGGCAGCTGTGGCTCCGATTCATCGATCGCCAGCTTCACATATTGAAGTTTTCTTAAGTGGGACACTAAACTGCAAACTGGTCACTTAGGACAAATCTATCTACCGAATATTGGTAGTAGTTTAAGCTTGAATATTCGGCGGTTGAACTCAGTAATGTTTACCAACGGACTCTAACTTTACCTTTAACAATAGCATGGATTAGATTTGGGATCTTGCCAAAGAGCAAGGAATGGAAACAGGAAGAATGGGAAGAGGAATGAAGGGATTCATGAGGAGGTGACAAAGGGTTTGAAGGTAAGAGGTAGATGGGATTGGAAGGCTGGAAAGAAATCAAATAATTTAGCTTTTCTCTCTGCCAACACTACTGGAATCTAATAGGATTTTCCTAAAAGGAGGAGGGAGAGAAGCTGGTATAAAGATGAGATTTTCATTTCATTGTGTTATTATTTTTTTTTCTTCTTTAATCACCACAGATGGGTTATTATTTCTGGGTCTGGGTGCCCAAGGCGACATGTCTTAATCTCATCTGGAGGTGAGAGTTTGTAATCCCAGTCGGAGGAAGAGGCGGGGTTGGAGATTGCTGGGAGGGCTTTTATTGCGTTACACACCCTTCATCTGGTGGGGCACTTTATTATGTTACACATGGCGCAGCGTCGCTTTATTGTGTCCCATGAGTTCTGGAGGCCAATGTGCAGCATCTGTTGGACCAGAAGCTGCCCCTCATCTGATGGAATTATCTCACCCAGACCAACACTTACTGTCAAGAGAAATGTGGGTAACGCAGGAGCAAAACAAGTTTTTTAACTGCGACCCAAATTTGTAATTCATCGCATCTTTATCACAGAACCGAATTTATTGAAGTGTGGATTTGAGCCTCAAACAGTTGCGGTGGAAAGGAAATGGTACATGCAAAGTTAATTTTGTTTAAATTGTTTTCAAATAATCCTCTCTTCCTCCCCATGTCTCTCTCTAGAACATCCACGGTCACAAGGGCCCAATCACAGCGGTGTCATTCGCCCCCGATGGCCGTTACCTAGCAACATATTCCAACGCTGACAGTCACATCTCCTTCTGGCAGGTAAATGAGTCCGACTCACTCATACACGCAGGAACAGATCTCAAAACATGATGTCAGGACGTTGTTCTTCCATCGACCCCATCATTAGGAACACCTGCGTAGTGATCATTTTCATCAACCTCTTGATATTCTGCACCTGTTGGATGGATTATCTTTTGGACACATTCAGAATGCTGCTTCCCGTCTCGTGTTCGACCAACATAAATTCTCTAACATCCCTCTGAGCGCTTCACTGGCTCCGCAGTTCTGCAAGAATCCACTTTAATTCATTCACAAAAAACACTTTGAAAAGTACAAAAGAGATCTAAGTAACATCTGGAGAACAGTAATATAACATCAGGTGGAAGATCACACTGATCAAAACATAACACACACACACACACACACACGCACACACACACACACACACACACACACACACACACACACACACACACACACACACACACACACACACACACACACACACACACACACACACACACTTCTTATCTTCTTCCCAGAACTGTTATTTTGAATGAAAGGTCTTTACAACCTCTGACACAACACACACACACACACACACTAATGGCATTACTGTAAGCATAAACCGCTGCTAGTGCGCCGGCAAGACGGCTGCCCTGGTAATGAGCTGGCAGACGCTCTGTCGGTGTGTGTGTGGGAGGGGCAGAGTCGT
>CAAKHC010003594.1:18747-32125 GCA_901007825.1 Macroramphosus scolopax | reverse complement strand
TGGTGTTCGGAGCCCGCGACAACAGACTGTTCAATCATCTAACAAACATCTCTGTGGTTCCCCTGCTGCTGCTGCAGCTGCTTATCGTCCGGTTGGTTACAGTGATGAAGAGGAGGCTTTCAGTGATGAAGAGGAGGCTTTCAGAGTGTGCCGTTGGGATTCAGACGAGTCTGGTTCAAATCTGATCGTGTTTCCCCGAAAATCTGAAAATGTGAATGATTCGGACAGACAAAAACAAACAATCTCAAACTTTTACGTCTTGGAGACGCACGCTGTCCGTGTGTGTCCAACAAGTCAAAGTGACCGGAACAGATTATAATAAATAAAGAGGAGTGATGAAGACTCTGTTATACTGCATGTCTGTACAGGTCGTTTAGTTTTGACTCCTAGTTTGGTCACTTCCTGTTCTATTTCTAAATCTACACCCTGTGTGACTCACGTTTGACTTCTTGTGTGTTTTGTCGGTCACCTGTTTCTTGTCTGTTAATTCGTTTCGTCCTGCGTCGACCCCTCGGCCAATCGGCAGCCTGCCAGCCTTGTGTTTTCCCACCTGTGTCTGGTTACCTGATTTGTTCTGTTTATATTGGAGTCCCGTGTTTCTCCGTGTCAGATCCTTGAGTTTGTGTGTGTTGTCTATCGGCCTGAAGGGTTTATTTGAATTGTTCTCATGTTCTTAGTTAGTCGGTTCCGGTTGAGTCCCGAGCGTTTGTTTTTGGTTTGTTTTAGTTCTCATTAAAAGCCTCCTTTCCCAGTCTGCTGCTGTACCGTTCTGAAACCGAGTCGACCTGCCTGCATCCTGAGGGATCCACTCCAGGTGTGTTGTTTAACACACTTGTGTGTCCTCCACTTGTATCTTCAGTAACCACTTGTGATCAGGACAAACTGACCCGCACTCGTTCACATGTTTACAAAGACCAAATGAACAGCAGCTCTACTTTATTTATTCATATTGCTCAAATCATGTGAAAATCAAACAACGTATGTTTGTTTGTTGCTGTGGGTTGTGTCCGACCGTCCATCCATTCCTTCAGAACACGGTCATTTTAATTCTATTAAGGGACGTGCAGGCCCGGTTGGATTATCGGGCTGAGCTGTTCCAGAGATTCAGGCTCGGTGGGATAATGTTAGTCGAGGTTTCAGCATTTAACCTTAAATGATTTGGAGACATCAGAGACTTATCAGGACGGGATGGATTTTTCTGAAATTCTAAACAAAATGACAAATACTTAGCCAGATTACAGTAGGTATGCCAAGTTTATATTAAATATTACAGACATGTTCATGGTATTATCCATAAATAAAGTATTTTGGTACGCAAACCTGCATTTTTAACTCATCATGCCGTCGTTGGCATCGGTGATTAACCAAACCACGAAATCCTTCCAGAGAAGGAAAAAACTCCTCAAACTTGTCTGCCGACGCTCTCCTCCGTCTCTCAGTGGAGGATTGATCATCGTGTTACCAGACGATTCATCTGGAGTGTTCAGGCAACGCAGAGCCTTCGATGCAGCGAAGGAAAGTGATTGAGAGAAGCAGAACTCAAGCAGGCCTCGACTGCCCCGTGTTCCCACTGAGAACAGGACAGAACCACCTGCCACCCCCCCACAGAGAGCGTGCAGGACAAGCCTGCAGGTCTCTGGCTGCCCAGCTTCATTAACAACTAACGTTTCCTCAACCGAGTTCACCAGAGTGAATGTCACGGACACTCCGGGACAGACGGGCCTATAAACTCTAATCAAACATCTTGTTGTGTTCAGCTTGCTCTTAATGTTATGAAGTTATTCATGTTCTGCCTGGTTGGGGGGTTGGACAGGCTGAGGGATTAAGACTTCATGTTTCTGTGTTGTTCATATTAGTCTGCATGTTATTGTTAGCGTGTCCTCAGTAAAATACCATTTGGTCTGCAGCTGCTAGCAGTTCTCCCAGTTCACCACATGGTGGCAGTCTAACCTCACTCAGTGGGGATGTCAGACGCCTGATGACCAACTCAAAGGCAAAGTTTTCTCCCATTTAAAGTAAGTTTCACACATGGTCACCTGTAGATCATCTGCTCTCATCTTAGTGACGAGCTGCTCATCCTAGTTCTCCTCAGACATCTCTGGGCTCCAACAGCCTCTCGGATTTCAAAGGCAAAGCAACAACAACCATGAACGAAGGTTACGGATGAAACCACGGTTCTACGAGTCCTGGATGACCGGACTTAAAGCAACGAATGTTACATGTCTAGTATTTATATCCACAGGAGAGTGAAATTAACTGAATAATATTTCACGTTTTGCAACTGAGTTCTTTTGTGTTGATTCTTGTGCATAAATAACCTTTATTTCTTCCATCATGGTTTGAAGTCTGAATCTATTTGTCTGTTTTCACTTTATTTCTTTCACTTTTCGCCTTCATGACTTGCTGATATCAACTGATTCACACTCAACAACAAAAAAAGGAAACAGGAAGTAGCAGCACTTTTGTTTTCTCACTTCCACTCGCTGTATAAGAAAGACGTCTTACCGCCCAGGTCTTGCTGAGTCTGAAGATAGGAGCGCTCTGCAGAGCCGACACCACGGACACCAGAGAGTGAAGGTTGTTCAACTCCAACAGTTTCTGAGAACAAGGACAGATATTTAAAACACAAGTATTACACTAGATTTAACAGACAACTTCACAGTCTGTCTGGTAATTAGTTATGTAAACACTTTTTAAGGATAATTCTGCCGTTCTTTAACAAGAAATAATTACATGTGACGGTCGGTTGAACTCACCTTTGCTATTTTGACGAAGTGGCCCAGTATCTCAGCTCGGATCTTCAGCGTGTGGGCCGTCAGGATCTCTCTCACCAGCCAGAAGCTGACCTGAAACATTCACACACACACATAGAAACACACACATTCAAAAGTGTAGGTGTGAGGATACTTTAATAAAGGTTATGGACTTTAAAAAAAAGAACACCACAACCGTACGTTGAGTCCTTTAGTGTGAGTTTTGATTAACTAACCTTTATGAAACACTCGTGAATTACTTATAACACAACTGAGTTTACAGTAAACTTATAAACCAACGATGTTTAAAACTGCCCACTTTAATACCTGCAATCAAATGTATCTGCAGGCTTTTAAACTGTATTATGCAGTACTGTGTGTAATTAATATGACCTGCCGTATTACTGCTATCGTTACATTAAACCTACATTCATTGATTTTTCCTCTTGACAACACATCAGGTCTCCTTTTAGCCCTGGTTTGCTCTGCTGGGATCAGTTCATTGAGGATGTTAAAGATAAGAAACATAAGTGTTGGAACGCAGCGCACTTTGGCCGCAGACACGGAGGGGATCATAATGCTTTGTGCTCGTATCTCTTGTTGACAACCTGGTGTCAGTTTCTAATCAATGGAAGATCAAAGCATTGATCTGTACCAAGATGAACAGTGTTTAACTTGCTCTTACAATAATCATTGTGGCGTGACCTCAGTAGATGTCATTAAATCTGCTTGCAATATTCTTATTCGACCAGTCTTGTAAGACGTACCTGGTTGAACCTGCGTGTGAATGCGACCACGTTGGGAGCCAAACTGTGTTTCTCTTTCCCATTCCAGCCACAGCATGACAGCTCCTGGAAACCATTAACATCACATCAACCAGCAGAATTGACCAATCTGTGACAACATCAGTTGGTTAGGATGACGGGTGAATAAAGCACGGGGCCGATGAGTTGCATCAAACTGATGTCAACAACGGCCGCATGGCCAAAATGACTGAGATAATCCTGGATTCCTGAGACATCACATGTAATGTTTGGGTGAGTTCATGAGATATAAAATGCTCAGGAGAACAAATGCAACAGAATTCATCTGTCTTACCTCCGGCTGTATCGCTTTGAAGACTGGTGCATCCATCAGGGTGATCTGACTCTGAAATAACAAGAAATAACTTACATTTCAATGCGCAGGACTTTAAGTATTTCTAATAGTTGAGTCGGATTACAGAATGAAAGGAGTCCTCTGCATCCTCTACAGGGGAGTCCGCACCGCAAGGAAACTATTCCAGTTCTTTTTTACCAGTACGGACGTGGCTCCTAACAGGACCTTCTGGCTGTGAGGCATCAGGTCTCAGGTATAAGCTATTAGCATGTCGTGTGTTTGCAGCTTTAAAAAGGTAAAGATTTGATTGTAGTATCACTCACAGCAAACTCCTCAGGCGTCACCTTGAGCACATCAAAGATGACGGCATCGTAGCTCTTGTCATAGTCCACACAAGGTCCATCCAGAGAGTCCGAGCTGCTGCTGGCCTGGGACAAACATATCAAACCAGTAGACATTCAATAACTGTACTATACAGCTGCTAAAGTAGAGTTAGAGCGTCCAACTACAATGGCTCAAATTAAGTTAAATACAGAGTAGTGTACTGTGTGTAACCAGGAGGTCTTAACCCGACTCATCAGTTATTTTTCTTTGAGACTAACGAGGCCAATTCAGATAAACATGAAGTTTGTAATAAATTAATCTGTTTACCTCTTCATAAACAAACATAATATGTTAATCACGTTGTCATACTGCTTATTTTCAATGCAATAAAAGTTGGATTTAGCCCTGGATGCAGGCTTAAGACTACATTCACTTATCTGAAGATGTCGAACTGTTCATACACTGGAACCGAAACAGAAACACCGGAAAAACCCAACATTAAGAGGATGGTGTGTTTCCCGTTCTCCACAGTCCTTAAAAGATAATGAGTCATCCTAATAAGCACAGCTGCAGTCCGGTCTGAAGCCTGATTGAAACCTGACTGAAAGCAACCTTCATAACCACGAACTGTACAACAACGGTGAACAGGAGAGCAGCTTGTCCTCACCTCTGAGGTGACGGAATTGATGCTGGTGCCGTCTGAGAGCCCGTTCCTGCGATACATGCTCACAGAAGGACTGGTGGGGTGCAAAGGTTAGGGCGACAGAGGCCTTTAGCTGGGTGGTACACATAACCCCTTCTCCATATCTGCAGAGAGAGGACACAGTTTTATTATTTTAGATAGGAATATGAGAATGCATTACTAGCTGCGAGGCAGGGCTGAGTATTATTGAGTATTGGACATGCTAGGCTTCATGCCAGTGAAAGACGAACAGCTGGTAAAAGGAAACATCCACAGGCCCCGTTCCCAGAGCAAAAGTTACTGTATCATCGTACATAATGAGCCCGAAGCTCCGTATGGAGGATGTGTTCACACAAAGCAAACACACACTCACGGGTCAAAATGTGAGGCCAGTATTGTTTCCCTCCCGGCCCCACAGGTGACCGCCAGGGCCAAACACACAAATATGAGACTGGAGCCTCACATGAGGCCAGGACCTTTTTTAACCATTCCTTGCACTGTGCGTCTCTCACAGCGGCCGTAGCCGTCGGGTGTGTTGAGGCTGTGTGCTGGAGCCAACCCGCATACCTTCGGTAGGTTTTATAGCCTTGATATGGCTATTAAAAGGTTGTTATGGAGTCACTTTAGCTCGTTCAGTCCTGAATGCTGACAGGTGTTAGTTTCTGTGGCTTTACTCAGTGGAAGCTGCCTGGTTAAGGAACCAACGTAGTTAAACCCATCGAATGGAAACGTACTACAACCCACAGCCTCGTCAACACACTGACTGTACCCGACATCAGACCGTGTACGCTCATTCACACAATACCAATCATCCTATCAGTGTCGGCTGATTAACTGGTTGCAGTAAAAGATACTGGTTAGAATTAGGAAGTGCCGTTATCCTGTCTAATGTTTAAAACTATGAAGACATGACTTTGCCCACCAAGAGCGGTAACAGTGATACTGTGGTAGAAGGCTCAGTGGTGCATGCAGAGCTCCAAACCAACATCTCAGTTGGTCATGCCAGCATGTGATTTGCCTACGATACACACAGCATAGCGTTCCCCACCGTACCACAACCGCAGGTACTGCGTTGCTGTTGGAGTTGAAAGTAACCCGAGTGCTTTTCTTCTCCACTAGCTCAGCTTTGATATGAACATGTGGACGGATCAACGCACAACAGCACCGACTGTGCGAGCCTAGAAAACACATTCATTAGTAACTGAATATTATCTAAACTCTCAAGCAGGTCAAATCAGCAGAGACGTTGTCTCTGGTTGTCTAAGTTGTCAGATCTGCTATTGATCTGACGTATTGATCTGACGTATCAATAGCAGAATATTTAACACCTTGCTCAGGACACTATCATTTCTGCCACAAGACACATCAGCATACACACAATCAACTAAAGGAGTAACACCTAATCCTGACCATTAAATTATAATCACCAAGCTAAAACAATGAACTTGGTTTAAATAAGTGTAGTAAGATAGTTTATTCACAAATCAAAATCCCAATGAAAATGCAAATGCTGATAATCACACAACCCGCAATCTGAAATCAGGATAAACAAATTGAGATGTTTTCAAGCAAATAATGGTTAAATAGTGCATAATAACTATAGTGATGCAAGGTTTAATATATGAAC
Source organism: Macroramphosus scolopax (assembly GCA_901007825.1). Taxonomy (NCBI): domain Eukaryota; kingdom Metazoa; phylum Chordata; class Actinopteri; order Syngnathiformes; family Centriscidae; genus Macroramphosus; species Macroramphosus scolopax. The sequence continues at coordinate 25,641 of CAAKHC010003594.1, read as the reverse complement.
AAATTCTTATCATAGGGAGGAATTGTAACACTATATAATGGAGGATTCGTCATGGCACAGCCCTTAATTTACCATATTTCCCTGAAGCCACCAATTGCTTTTTGTGCCTACTAGAGAAGGAGATCTTCAACATAACGATGACACATTATAACATAACTATTAGAAATGGTATTGAAAAGCACAGATGGCAGACAGTGTGTAAGATGGCAGCTCCGCGAAGTGGGGGAATCACGTAGTAGCCTCGGCGGATCCTGTAGTACAGTACATCTGCAGAGAGAGGGACCTTCATAGGAAGCATCCCCACAGAGGAAACCTGCAGGAAGACCCTCTCCATTTTTATACCTCAAACATACAGGAGGGGTGGAGGGTGGTGTTCTGCTTACGGCCCGATAAATGCAGAGGCCGGCCCTGCACAGACACAGCCGATACTGACAGCTGATTCACTTCAAGTGTGCAGGGCAGACCCACATCTGCGTGCCAGACAAACAACTCATCGCCCATGTCATTTAATCCCGGAGTCCACCTTCCCCTGTCACCACAGCACGTATGATACGGCGCTCACAGCCTACATGGATCTCCATAACCCGGCCTGCTGCTACTTAGTGCCGGTGCAGTAAAGCCTCATTTACAACAATTAACGACACTTGACGTTACCTTTCCGCCAGACGGAGTCCCGCGCTGCTGCGGCTGCTGTTTAAACAAACACGACAATATCAGTCCACATTAAGAAGAAGTCCAACCGCGGTGGGTGATTAAATCAGAGCGGTGTTTTCCCAGTAACGTCCACGGGGGTTACTCCTCCTTTGAGCCGAACGTGAAGCCAAGGTCGTAACGTTTGGTTCGCTGGATACACAAACCGTGCGGGATTCATTAGACAAAATCAAACAAGCATGGCAGTGATGTGCCAAACCATCGCTGGACTAATAAAGAAATGAAAATGATTAAATACCGACAGCAGGAAGTGACAGGTAACGCAGGCTCAGAAGTATTGATAGTCAAGTGTATTGCCTAATCATCTGCGAGGCTCCACAGAAACTCCCGCCCCTAATAAGAGCGGACCAATCACAAAGCGACTCTGATCCAGCGTCCTCAAGACGCAGGTGCATGTATGATGCTTTCGATGTCTGCCTGGAAGCTCATACATCACAGTTTCTCCTTGGTACGTGCCTAAAATTCCCCGAGCGAGGAGGCTTGACTGGACCGAAACTGAAATCTGTGCATTTCGAAACATCGAGATCATCTCCATTGTGCATTTTCGTCTTGTAAGGAAAGATACATCTCCCCCGGGTGTCCAGAGGTAATTTTATAGGAAGTATTCTCACCATGAGTCTAAATCGAAGGAACATGGCCTAGATAATCTCGATATACATAGGTTCAACTATTCTAGTCCCACTGTAAACAGACACCTGTCAAATGTAACTGTGCATTGTGAACATTAATACGTCCATGATTCTATGATCTATAGTAACGGATGCAGTTACCCAGTAGTCATAGACTGAGAATGTTCTACAGCAATGCTTGCAGCTCTGTGAGGCTGCTATTGCATGCTAACATTAGCACACACACACATTACTCACAGTGCAGCTGTGACATTTGTTGCAGATATTTGGACCCCCCAAAAAAAGTACTTCTCTCAGAGGATCCTTATTGGCTGGTTGTCCTGGTTACGTCCTAAAGATGCTGCTTGTTACTTGTTAATACCACATGTACTTTTTAAAAAAAATAGTTCCACCAGTGATGTCTTCAACACAAACTGATTTGGATGTGAGCTATACTGAAATAATTACATCACCTTGACATCCTGCAAACAGAGCCTGGACCCTGGGAGAGTTCGTCTCGATGACAACCAGCAGAGGGCGATGTGCACAGATGTACCGGTGTCAGGAGTTTCATACCTATTTTCTTATTCGAAGCTTCTCACTTTCCAGATGATCTCAGTGTTTCAGCTGTTTCAGTCAGATGAAGAATGAAACCGAAACAATAGATTCTGCTATTATAGTGGCCACTTAATGTGTCCCTCTCTTTATCTCTTTAAAATATATATATATTTATACATAGAAGACAATTTAGACTCAAATTTCATCATTGGGGCTCTAACGTTACCTTTAGTAGCTACATTAGCTAACATTAATTAACACTCGTTAATTTAGCTCCAGAAGATTCCATCCTGCAGGGTTCACAAACAGACCCAAATTCAAACAACTCTGTGATCAATCATGAATTTATTGCTCATTTAGCAGAGACTATCCAGTCATTAAAGAAAACAAATAACTCAACTTTGTTACCGGGACTGGGGAGTACCTCGCTGAATTTTAATATAAATCCGTTAATATGAAAAGTATAGATGGATTAGTCTGTTGAACCGGGCTCACTGTCACTGTTATTCAAATATGGAAAAATAATGGTTTGCAAAGCAGCAGTTCAAATATATTTTTTCTTCATGGGAACCAAACATTATTCAAAATTAAACGGTTAGTGTCATTTAGTAGGAGAAAGAGGAAATAGAACTCACCCCCTGAATGCTTCATTAAAAGTGACACTGAGTCACTGCTGAGCTCCAGTTTAACGCAGAGCAGCATCACAGACTGTGGACGAGCCTCTGGTGTATTTCTCTATTATTCATCCTCTTCTTTCTTTTTAAATATTTGTATGCCTCTTCGTTTTTGTTAAATGTGAATGCACATGCATTAATGCAAAAGACGTAAGAATATAAGAATATAAGAATTACAGAAATAAATGTGTAGAAATATATAATACATGTAGAAATAAATTAATAATTACATGTATGAATACAGAAGTACATTTACAAATACATACATATTTAAATCAGTAACATGTAGAAGTGCAGAAATTGTGATTTTAAAAACAAAGATGTATTCATTTTTTATTTCTTTTGTTTTTGTATTTAATTATCTATTTTTACATGTTTATTTAGTTCTGCTTATATCATTTCATCAGACCCCTATAGTGGGCTTACACTGATAAAAGTTTGGGAATGTATGTATGTTAACATGATAAATAATTATTTTCATTGCTGTTTTTAGCCTGAAATGCTAACAGATAATCCAATTCATTGTCATAATGAGTCAATTTGACAAATGTCTTTTCATTACTATTTACTGACAGTGTGACTCAACTAAATATACAGTTAATATCTGATATCTGAATAAAATAAAATAAACAGATAATTAAGTGAGGAACTAATTGTCTGGGTCTTAATGAAGAGAAAACCTGCTATTACCAAATGTACCTAATTGAAGCCTTTGAAAATAGTTTCACCACCGACGTCCTCAACACAAACGAATATGAACGTAAGTTACATGAAGAATGATCAACTTGTATACATGAACCGATTCAATGTACCCGTTTATACAAATCATTTTTCTGTATTTCATATTTTAACTGAGCACTGCTGGGAAGTTATAATGTGGCTTTAATTGTTTTTGATAAACCTAAACTAGGAACAGTCTGTACATTTGCTGTGTGCAATAATTCATGTGAGGAAACAGGTCACGGTCTGTATACAAGAAAAAAAAACAATCTTTCATGAATGAAGTCTGGTGCACATGAATACTTTACCATCGGTAGTGATCTGCCAGAGCAAAGGAAGACATCAATCAAAATTATGTGACCATTTCTGTGGATCAGTAAAACTAACTGAGACATGTTCAAATTGACACAGAAAGCGGTATGACTGCAGGTTGCTTTCCTTTGCCAGGACAACCCATCAATTCAACTGTTTACGTTTAAATAGTAATTGTGCAAAAAAACTACTTGACAAGTCACTTCCTCTGCGTCGCCTTTAAAAATATAAACTTTTCAGTGACTCATAAAAGCATGTCAATGACAGAAGCCATGTCGGATAGATTAGCTATAAGCTTAGACATTTCAGATTGTTAGAGCACATAAATAATGTGAAAAATCCAGCATGAAACTAAGATTCATAACGCAGTTTTCTCCTTACTGCAATGTGCCGCAGTACTCAAAGAATTCTAGTTTGTAACATCAAACGAACTGAAAAGGCACATCACATTTCTCAAGCTGACATTTAAACCACCTTTAAAAAGCGTCTTGAGTGGAATAACATTAAATCTCACATTTTCGTTTACATGGTACACCACAATTTAACAAACCACTTTTTAGCATTCGGTGCAGCTTTCTGTCAGATGATCTGTAAAAGCCTCAGGCCACATCCCCCCCCTGATGTATAAGGAGATATTATCCGTTATTTACATCTCTGTTTAAGGCAAACCTGCTTTCCCGGCAGGAAACCAACATTTTGGCAAATCAGCTCAATGACCAGCTTGGCATTCGGCATGTTTCTAGCTACAGCAGTGACAGAGTCCTATTCTGGTAAGAAAAGGTCAGTGGGCTAAAATTGAAACAAATAACAGATTAGGGATTAAAACAGATAAAATGATCTCTGTTTTAAACACATTCTATCACCTGGGAACAAAAAAACACAAAATTTATCTAAACTGCAAAAACATTGATATATTGATATTTTCAGTTTATTACAGGAGAATTTCTACAGTTGCGTTGTTTTGGAACCTTTGATGGCATTTCTTAATTCACTGAGATATCACTGAGACATCTTGGGATTTCAAGGAGTCCGTTTCCTTTCATTTTGTCTTTGTGTAAGATCAGAAGACCAATGTGGGGTTTCTGCAGGAATCAGCAGCCAGTGCAAACATTGCACTGAATGTACCACATAAGTAAATGTCATCATGTCTTGTCTTGGTTTTCCTTCCGTTTCCATCTCCTCATGTGAATGTTTGTGTTGAGAGGACTTTGTGCTAAAAAGAAACTGACAATAAGCAAAATGCTTTGGTCCATGCATGTCTGTTAAAGTTCATATATTCCAGAGGACACATGATGGTGTGGGATTTGGAGCCCTGGATTGCTTCTATCCATTCTCCTTCCAAAGTACTAAGTGAATGCTATGGTCGGGCATGCTTGTGGCAAACACTAGTCCAGAGTCATTGTCCCCATCTAGACCGTTGAGCCAAGAGGTCACACCGGCCAGGAAGCTGGATCCTCGTTTGGACTTTCTGTAAGCTGGTAGAGGCCAGCGGCCCGAGATAGCCTCTGTCCTCAGGTCCATCACATACAGAAAGTGGTTGTCGAAAAGGAGCGCAAACACCTCACCATAGCTGAGCAGGGACAGGTTTGCTGGGTCCTGCGTTTTTATCACCCTATGAACATTAGAAAACATGCTAGCTTCAGAGTGCTGGAAGTATGAAGTAGTAGTGGAAGTATGAGCATGAGCATGCTTGTTTTTGCTTGGACATATTTCAGCATGACATAAATTGGCGTATAGATTGTTTTACCTGAGAACCTCAAAACTGGCAAAGTCCCACTGATAGACTCCAATGTCCGAGCTGCAGACTATGTAGCGGCCATCAAACTGCAGACGAGGCTGGAGGCTGATGCTGCGGTTCTCTGACACTGACAGCGTCTTCAAACACTTGCAGTTTATTTCTCTCCCTAAAGGCCAGACCTGCAGAGGGAACACTGTGTTTGTCTCTTTCTCATGTTTCACAGCACATGATAACATCAAAAGGGAGTGGTAAAGCAAATGAATCATGATCTAATCTTTTCAACTGTACACACAAGAAACAGCAGAGACAGCAGCATTACCTTAATCTCATACTTATCCACACTTAGGAGGATATAATCACCGGGACTGTGCATCATAGATTCTACTTCACTTTTCTGTAGTATCACCTGATTGGAGATTACATGAGATAAGCATTACATGACAAAAGTAACTTTGAGACATTATGTAAGAATTTAGACAAGTTCAAAACCTGCAGAACATTTCTTTAAATAACTTATTGAGTGAGAACGTTGAGCAGACCTTGGTGACCCATTCAGTGTGTCCAGTCAGAGTGTTGAGACAGGCGCCGGCGGACAGAGCCCACACCTTCACTGAGAAGTCTGCAGAGCCACTGACCAGCAGGTCCAGCTCATCGTTGTAGTCCACACTGAAAACTGAGCAGACACAAACACACACAAACACAAATTTACCTTTTATTTATATTTATTTAACAGTAAGTATATTTATTTATATATTCGATACTTGTTGCAGATATAAACCAACCTGCTCCAGTGTGGCCACGGAACTGCTGGATTTTAGCCCCTGTGCTCCACTCCCAGCATGCAATGGTGTTGTCGAAGGAACCAGTCACCAGCTTCTGTTCATCAAACTTCACTGTGGCGCAGGTGTGTGTCTGAATTCCATAAATGCACTGTCCAGTACGAACATCCCATAATTTGGCCGAGAGGTCATCCGATCCTGAAAAAGAAAAAAAACATGTTACTGCTGCTCTGACCTGCTGCTATAACATCTCATCCTGACTCATAGCGATGGCGTAATGTGCATCAGACCCTTTGTCCAAAATCTACCTTCCACTCAATTAATTGTTAACTGGCACCATAACTGTATGTGAAAAAATATTCAAAATTGTAATTTTAGGCGTAATTATAATTACTTTTTAGCTTTTTATTTCATTGGGTAAATATTCATACTGTTAAGAAAAATACTGACATTCTCTCTCAAAACGTCTGATCTGAGTTTTGGAATATCAGAAGTCATTTTATTACAACTGAATACAACTGCTCAGAAATTCTACTCTCATCAAGCTGGTTTCCAGCAGCTTCAAGGCAGCAGTCATAAATGATACACCCACTGTACACTGCCTGCTCAGCACCAAACAGCAGACAGATAAACTTAGCAACTATCAGCGGATAAACCAGACCAAAACAAGCAAGATTTAAAAGTTTCACGTGCCAACAGTATTGTTAAAGTCTGTTGAGGCTTGGAAATGAATCACCTACAGCAAAGCAATACAATATCCTCGTGCTTGTGAGGTATATTATGGTCAGGTTTTT
>CAAKHC010003592.1:34211-60099 GCA_901007825.1 Macroramphosus scolopax | reverse complement strand
ATTGTCTATTTCCATTTTCAGTGGGTGTTAAATTAATATGAGAACAGTTCACATTTGTCACAGTGTGTGTTTCTCATATTCAGTTTAACATCTGTATTCTACTAGGGGAGACTAGGGACAGTTATAACACAATTTATTGTTTGCAGTTCGTCCAATAAATCCAAAACAATGTTCCTAATTTGCTTTATTCTAAACGTCAAGCAGCTTGTTTCTGATTGGAGGAATCCGAAGCGTTACAAGCGTCATGTGGTGCCGCTCTCCCTGCTCTCCCCTCATGTTTACGGGATTAAATGAGGAACCTCGATCAGCAGCCTTTTCAGTCGAGCTCTAATTACTCTGTTGACTTAATGTCCCGTGTGTTGACATGCTTGTGCAGGGTAAGCTGCAGATACTGAACACTGCCGAGCGCGGGGCTTCATTTACCCTTTGACCCGCTCAACAGCAGCGCTTTAACACTCCACAGAGGTGCTTTGCTTTTCTATAAGATACATGAAATGTAAGGGAGGTTTTATCATAGCAAGGTTACAGTGTGTTCATGCAGCTTTTGAAGATAAAACAATAGAACTTGAATAGATAAGATCCTGCTTTGCTTCGATTTCTGAGAATGGTAATTGATTGTCGGGAGTCAGTGCATCATCCCCTCACTGGGTTTCTGCCACAGATGGTTTGATCCTAATGAACCAGGCTAATGAGCCAGATGCTTCTGCGCTGCACTACACAGGTCCTATGAGGTTATATGGGATTAACATTCATTTTTAATTGACAGCGCAGAGGAGGAACTAGTGCACATTCATTTTGATTAAACATCACTTTCGGCTGATACGCGCGGAGGAAATTGATATTGTATCAGATGCTTGAAGGAAGTTTAAGGACCTGTTGATGTGATTACTTGAGCTATGAACCGCGGTGCTGCTTCGTCTCGTTAGATATAAGAGACCTGATGAGACATTAGGAAACTGTTCGACTGCAGCTGGTGCACGAACAAACTGATACAAGGAAAGGAAGAACAGTGGACTTCTTTAAGGTTAGATACTGTAAAGGTTATATTTCATCGCTCCGAGAACACTCAGGGCTGCGCTCGTGGCTTTATTTAGCTGCAGTGGACGGGCTCATGATGGGTGCAGTGAAAGCTGGCTGTGATCCACTTACAATGTTGAGTAAAAGGAAACGTCCTGAGTCTTTTGTCGGTCCGTCTTGGTTCTTGGCCGGTAGCCTTCGTCTCTCCGCTTGTCTCTTCCTCTCTGTCCGTCCCTCCGTCTTTCTGTCTGTATAATGCCCATCTGCCTGGTTGTGTGTTCACTTGTAATCTGATTCCGCATCACTCTTGAGCGAGTGGCAGCCGAGACATTAGGAAGTCAGCAGAGCAGCAAGACAGCAATTAATACCGCAGCAGAGTTTCAACCCTGATCAGAATGACCGAAACTGCAGTTTTAGTTTGTACGCTGTATTTTATTATCTAAGAGGACAAACATTCTCCTCCAGCTGAGGAAGTTTGGCTATTAAACGTGCACATGGAGGCATCCATTTTCTTTCTGTTGTTTGTTCCACAGGGAGTTTGATGTCCAGTAGAGGGCAGCATTGACACCTGAGAGCTGCTGAGTTTACTGATGGAAAACATCTTCTCTTCTCTTCTCTTCTCTTCTCTTCTCTTCTCTTCTCTTCCAGGTCCAAAGTGTTTCGGGGAAAGAAGGTCATTGGGGAGTACGACATCAAAGTGGAGCAGGTATAACATTGATTTCAGACTTGTGATGTTCCAGTGGAGGTTTAGGGAATCTGAACAGGGATGAAAGTGAGCTGACACCAATATCTCGTGTTTTTTTGGGGGGATGCTATCAGTGACAAGCTGACTCACTATTTTCTATCAAAACAAAAATATCTTTCAGAAAAGTTTCATCAATATATTTCATCAGGAACATCAGCAACTCTTAAAAATGTTGGATTTGAATAAAGGTTAACCGCCAATTATTCACTCGTGAACTTACCCCAGAAATCATGGCAGGGATACTGTACATTAGTATTAAATACTATATCAGATAACCAGCAGACCGTCCGGGAATCCTCTGTGACTTCATTTGAAACGATTCCTTTTCTGGGGTTTCACACGTAGCAGATGTTGACAGTTAAATTACCTCAAGTCTCACCGCCGACACGAAAATAGACACCAGAGGAGACGACAGTCGTCAGCTATGAGTCACAGAGAAATCCTCACTATGTCTGCAGCCACACCAAAGAGCTGCGTGCATCTTTTATATCACGAGAATAACCGCACAGGGTGTTGTTTCCAGCGGGCCGATAAATTACATGCAAGTACACTTCAAGTACATCATCATCTGACCTTAAACACAAGAATATAACCATGTACTTCTGCTACATGACACAGTTTATACAGCTGAACATTTAAAGCACAAGGATCTATTTATAACACCGGCATTATTAATGATACATACAATATAAAACCATACACACATATTTCCTCAATATCTGTGTTAACACTGAGTTTGTCTGATATATTAACTGTTTTGTGTTCCTCCCTCCGTCCTCTCAGGCTGAGTTCTCGGAGGTCAACCTCGTCTCTCATTCCAACGGAACTTGTAACGTGGACATGCTGGTCATCAAGGGCGGGTCCAAAGCTGTCAGGTAGGATCCACACACACACACACCCACACACACACACACACACACACACACACACACACACACACACACACACTCATTTCCCAAGTCACATATACTCTGTAACACTGTAGAAGGTATTAAAAAGACAAACACAACTGGTTGACAGAAGTGGTGACACTGTTTGCACAACAGGTGGAGATGACTGTGGACTGAACTCAGTACAGTCCCTGTGTCAACCTGCCTCTGTTATTCATAACAAGATAAGCAAATAGAAAAGAGAAGGAGGGAACGACAACGTGACAGAAATACTGTGAATCAAAAGGAGCGGAGGACTACGTGGCAGTGAGGGTTGATGGATCGTCTGAACTGAGCTGAGCCGCATTACAACTCCGATGGCAGGAAATTGGACACCTCTAGTCTCCTCGATGCGCCGCCAGTCCCCTCACCTTTTTTTTTTGGAAGAGCTGTGAACATTAATCCCAAAATTCAATAAAAGAGAGATGTGTTGCCAGATCTCCTGAGACGGTGTAGCTGACACAGAGACGGGTCTCAGACAATCTTCATTCTCTCCGTCTTTGATTGAATGTAAGAAGACATATTAGTGTCAGAATGTGCAACAGATATCTGGCTTGTGAAGAAGGGTGCAACATTTATTTCGGTGACTAAGAACTGGTTATAATCTGAGTTCTTGTTTATTCAACCCATAACAGTCAATAGACCCGCCGCTAGTGTGCTAAAGGGGCGGAGCCACAGGAAATGAGTCTTCAGCTTGACGTCTTCTTTCTGATCTGTTTCTGCCCACATTTTATCCCAAATTTGACAGTGATGTTTGTTCCAAAGTTCTATAAAATACATACAAGATACACAATAAATAGATGTAAAAAACGTTCCCCATGTGTACGGCACCCCTACGGTGCTTTTGGAGACAGAAGAGGAATATAATACGATGTAAAGTCAGTCTCACACTGGAATCTCTATTTAAATCACCTCTTTGCTTTTCTCGTTCCCACAGAACCAAACAAAATCCTTGTAAAGTCACTGCAGCATGTGATTTTAGAAAGTTTCCCAGCGTTCTGCGGTCAGACGCCTGACTTTTAATGCAACAGCATCGGGATCTGGAGTTGAGCTGCTGGCTCAGTAGCAGGACGCTCTGTCCCTCCAAGTCTGTGTATTTTCTGTACAGCCAACGAGGTGGAATAATGGCACAATATTATAAATATATTTATATATATATGAAAGTGTGAGAACACAACAGCAGCAGCATCAAGGCCCGGCACCGGCCTGCAATGGTGCAATTACTTTTAGGATTGAATTATATAATCTGCAGTCCCAGAAAACGACTACATCTGATAATCCCCTGACCCGAAAACATCCGCATAAACCTCAAGCCACAAATGAGCTTCTACTTTTGAAGTTATTTTTCTGTTGTTGCAAGAAGATTCGGTCCTCAAAACAAGTTTAAGAAGCCCAAATCGTGCGTGATCATGCACGACCATAAGCAACAAACACAAACTGGGACTCTACATCTTCCCTTTTTTCAAGGTTCAGCATGATACTGCTGTACTAGATCAGACAGAATGCTGGGAAATGATCAGCGGATCTGTTTACTTCAAGCTCTTGAGGTGCATGACAGCGTTCATTACCCACGGACGAGCTCAGAGGTCCAAACATGTGAGCGCCCTGTAAATCGGACGTTCTCACACACCACCAAACCACAGTGACACAAAAACAAGTCTCCCGGCTAAACGCTGCCAGTGATTAAGCAGGACTGCAACTCCCACTTCTCACCAACCAACAAAACCCAACAGGAAATGAAGACCGCAGCCACGGTCTTAATTAGCATCCCTGTCCTGTAATTATTCTTTATGAGGGGGGCAGGCCAGCACACGCCCAACACACAAACACCCAGTCAACACTGACCTGGTGGTGAGGAGAGGACAGAACGATCCACCTCACCCATCCCGACTCTTTCATGTGTGCAGAAATCATTACTCCTGTTCTTTGAGCTCCTCGGAGGTTACGTCACCGGCTTATTTCCACCCAAACGTGGGCTTACCGTGCAGAAAACAACAGACTTTACTCCATGATTGTGTGTCTGAGATCAATACCGTCTTTTTAGTCTCCGCGGACATTTTTAACAATCCACATTTGTCTCTTTGATTACACGGTGTCCATCGATCGCGAGGCAAACCAGTGATTTGGCTAACTGCTCTTACCCAGAGGATGTGATCCCTGCCTGTCACAACACAATTACTTACATCTCACATATTATCTTACCGTTTTTTTAGCCTTCTTACTCTGTGAGGACGGCAACATCAGCACACAGCAGGGGGATCCGTACCACGGCAGATGGACTCTGCTGGGTGTTTTTGTCTTTGTGCATGCCCCATATGCTCAGCCACACACACACACACACACACACACACACATACACATGAACATCCTGCTCAGATGAGCACTTCAGTAAAGGGACAATATGTGATGAAAGCGGTGAAATATAGTTCTTCTAATTTTCTCCTCTATGACCTTGTTGTTTTTTTTCCCCTCATGGACGAGATAACACAACAAGAAGGTGACAGAACATACAAAATAATCCTAGTTCAGGTGTCTGAAAGCACGTAAGGATGACCATGACTGCTTCACATTAAGAGTCATGCACCCTGTTGCTCTGTACTTCTCACCGCCTGTAATAAAGAGATTACAGTCACATAATTGCTGTGTCCTCCCCACCAGACTCTCTCTGTTGTTTGGAGTGTCTGATTAGTATTCTCGGTGCACTGAGAGCTGGTGGTGGTCACACCGAGCCAGGGTTTTCTCCCTTTCTGTCTCTTTTCTCTCACTCCCCTCTACATCTCTCTTACACAGTTTTTTCATCTCTTTTCTCTCACCTCTCGCCTCTCTTGGTCTCTCCTCACATGCCCTGTCTCCCATACAGGCATGCAAAATAACAGGGGTCATCACCCTTTTTCACTGCGCCGCATCGCAATCAATATTGTTTTTCGCCCTCAACCCGCTGGTCACATAGTGCTTCTCTAAGTGTTTTTCTCTGGAGACGCCACACGTTTATAAAATCACATACAATTCAGATGCTCTTTGGCTCTTTGCCATTGAGCATGTGGAATTATATCAACATGTGAGGGTTTGTTTTGTTTGAGTCTTTGATACCAGATTCCCTCTCTGCACCACAGTCGTCCACAATCATCGTCACTGCTGACACTCGTTGGCCCGGGGCGGCTGCACACCCCACGCTTTGCTTCACATCCTTACATCTAGCTGCTTCTCTTATACTATCATATATATTGTATTTTATTAAGCAAGAAAATCCAAATAGAGCTGTTCTCCATTACATATTTGCTCTCCTTTGTTGTCAAACAAGAGAGTGAGTATGACTTTAAAGTCATTTCCAAGCTGCTGCTATTCAAAATATATAACCGTGACTTTGTCTGACAATAACTAAAGTACCTTAAATCCAAGTTAAAGGTAAAGTTTTACTGTTTATTGTTTGTTTATTTATATTTAGAACCAGACGTGGGTGTCTATTCTCTCACTGCTGCAGCCTCCTCTGAGCCCAATGTGCACATCGACAGAGTCAGTGACATCCATTCTCTGTGTTCCATGCAGTGACATCTGCCATCCAAAATGTCTGCTTTTTATTAAATATCCCTGCTGCTGCCAGCCACCGTGACGAGTCCCAGGCTGTACTGAAAATAATCCATTTCTCTGATGCTGTTATGATTCATGCTATAGCGCTGGATGATGTACCTGCGGTTCAAGATACACACTTTTATCAAATCCATTGCAAATGTATTTCCTGATTCATTTGTCGTCTGTTTTGCTTCTGTATTCACTCGTCTGCCAGGTCTTTTAGGCCCGACTTCGTCCTGGTGCGCCAGCACGCCTTCAGCATGGCCCAGAACGAGGACTTTAGGAATTTAATCATCGGTCTGCAGTACGCAGGAGTCCCCTCCGTCAACTCACTGGACTCCATCTACAACCTCTGCGACAAACCTTGGGCGGTGAGCAATTTGAGCATAAATGACTTTGCACTGCTACTGTAACACATTCACAGTACTGTATACTGTGGTTATCACGCTTCGTACGCCTCGGTGGCCAAAAGGCATGTACCAACTGAAGAAATGTAATTATAAATGTATTAATTAAGATGATTATTTTAATTAGAAATGTTGTGTGACCTTTGTTGGTCCAAGCAGAGTTTATAAAAGCACCATTACATTGATTATTTCTGACATACATCCAACTACCAGCTGCAACTGCCTCTCCCTTTATTCTCCTCTTTTCCCTCCAGTTTTCCCAGCTGATCAATAATCAGAAGAGGCTGGGCTCAGATAAGTTCCCTCTCATTGATCAGACGTTCTACCCCAACTATAAAGACATGGTGAGTGGACCCTGCTCGATGCCTGTGTGTGCTGTGTAATGTCTTTTTTTATTGATGCATGTCAGTAGAGGTGTTGAGATTTTATCCTCGCTCACGACAAAAGCTCAGAATAGAAGAAAAGACTGTGACAAAATATTCCATTGACATATTTTATATACAATCTTTTTTGGTACATGGAAAATAAAAAAAACTCTATTTAGACAGAAACAGACATAAATACAAACCCAAACAATTCTTACAGTATAAAACAAACTTGACATTGTTGGATGAAACCTCACTGAAGCCATACAGTGATGATGCATTGTTATCAAGTTGTTTATGATATTTATTATCCCAAAAAAAATCACATAAAATCATTAATATATTAAGACTGGTTGTGATAGAAAATCAGCGTTAAATTGTGGTGCGTGAAATCATGAAGATATTGAGACATTTTATTCTGTATGACTTCAGTAAAGTGATCCAGTAACAAGACGGGATTCAATGCAGATTTGGGCCTTTTCAATTCATTTTGATTCATTATATTAAATAAAGGCTATGACAACAGCACTTTAATCACTAATCATTTGTCAGTTAAAGATCTTGTGCCAAAGATCTTAAACCCTTAACACTGAGGGGAGAATCCACTTCCTGTATTTACGGGGTTAAAGCGGCGAGTGAGCCGCCTCTACGCGTCCTCTACAAAGGAGAGCTGGCGGCAGATGCCAGTACTGATGTTAAAGCGCTGGATTAGATTTTTGGCACAAGAAATAGCACAAAGTTGAATCAAGGACACTAAACTCACAAAAAAAAAACACACAGGATAAGAAGCTCTACGCTACGAGACGAGATCGAGTTAGTGTGAAAAATGTTAATTCTCACTGAAGAACAATATTTACAATCTCAGGAAGTATTGTCACGTATGATTCCTGCGTTGGATTTTTATCAATATATATTTATTCAGGGAATGTCTGCTGCTCCTTTGCTCTTTATCTATATACAGAGTTTTGCTAAGGGATATTTATTTTTGTACCATCACCATGAGAATGTGACGGGAAAAGGTGATAGTGCTGCCAAGGTTTAGTGCAGAGTGCACTTTGCACTGCAAGGTTACGGCACTATGTCAGCAAATACGGCAGCTTTTCTGCGCCTCAGTGGAAATGTGATTTAATTGCCCGTCTTTAGGAGAATACTTATTTATCCACAGTAAATGCATGGTAATAATGAGCCGCTAAAGGTCGTGCATCTGCTGCCAGACCATCCGGAAATGGCAGCAGGAAGATTCACTCTGAGGTAAATCATTTGCAGGGGACGGTCTGCTGCTATTCATATTCTGTAGAAGTGAGGTGGAACATGTGAGTGCTAGAAAATGACTCTTTCTGAAAGCCCCTGCAGTTTATGAAAATGTTCCTAGCAATGCAGTAGCAACCACCTGAACTCCGCTAACAGAAGCTCAGTGTTTTTTTTCTCCATCAGATGTAAAATCAGCCATTTTTTTTTTAATGAAATCAGGCGCTACTTAACACATTATAGGCAAAATATGTGCTGCATAAGCCAAAGCAAGAAATAATCACTGACTTGAGGCATTGCAGGAGTCAAATGGAGTAAATTTGAGGATTCAAGGGTCAGTCATGTCCAGGAAGTCTTTGTCAGGAGGGGGCCCTCCCCTGTACCAGCTGCAGGTGCTGTCGGAGCGGCGAATGCAGGCGTACTGCCGAGCCTGCTCCCCATTTAGGCTGTTATCCAGCAGCCAGTCAGTCCACAAGCATTCGTTATCTCCTGTGGACGCACATGGCACTGTGTAACAGGTGTTGATCTGAGGAGGGAAGAAACAACAAATGAAAGTAATTCTTCACGCTGCCCGACGTTTTGTCGGGATGAAAGTCGGAAGAAGAGCAACGCATAGATGATGAGATATAGAAACATGATGTCGTGTTAATCAGGGCGCTTGTTCATGAGAAGCACACGCGTGTAAGAAGTGAGAGTGAATAATCTCAACTCACTTTGCACTCACAGCCCATCTGGTATCTGTAGTTGAGATTCTTCTTCTGTGAGAGTGATAAGTTGTCCCAGGACTCCACCAGGTCACACTGGCCAATAGAAATCGTCCCATCACTCCACATACTTCCTGTTTCGTGACACCACAACATTTTTCGTTCCTGTAAATAGCCTGAATTTTGTTCCACTGTTTTTTTTTCCCCACTAAAAGTACTACCAAATCTTGCATACTGCACCTGAGAGCAGATACCCCGCTTTGTTGTTGGAGTCCAGTTTGACTCCACACAGTGAGGAGAAGACTGGAGTGTACACATACTGGATGTCCTTGGCCTTGTCAAAACCTTTGAACATCTGGACACGGAGATGAGATAGGAGAGGTTTAATGGAAAGGACAGGTGTTAGAATTTTACATTTCCGCAACAGTTCCCTCAGTGCTGCTCCGTATTATTACTCGTATTATTTTATTATTATTGGAGCACTTCTGCACATTCTGTTGCTTGTAGCCTGTCGCATTTACATTTCCGGACATAACGTATGCAGACAACACACACACGACATCCATCCACAACAGCATAATAATCAAAATGATGAAGGTTTTTCACCGAAAATCTTACCTTTATCATTTTGATCTCATATTGGATCATCTTCATGTAAGGTGAGGAACTGTTGCTAGGCGACACGATCTTCTCTCCAGAGATCTTTGCCCTTATCACTGTCAGGGGAAAGGGTGAAGAACAAAGGAAGATTTAAATGAACTCGCTAGATAGATAGATAGATAGATAGATAGATAGATAGATAGATAGATAGATAGATAGATAGATAGATAGATAGATAGATAGATAGATAGATAGATAGATAGATAGATAGATAGATAGATAGATAGATAGATAGATCCTCTCAGTGGTGATACAGGATGTGTCCATTTTCTCCTCTCAGAGGGAAATCAAATCTCACATGGAATAACAAGTAGCTCCCAGATGAATACAGTACGTAGCAGACTTACTCATGCCAAACCGTGGCCTGTATAGAAGCGTCCTCGTGTTGTTTTATAACACACTGTAAATCCAGTGGAGGTGCAGCAGGGGGACTGTAAGTCTGTGGTTGTCAACACAAGGGAAAGTCGAGTGTTCACTACCCTTAAAGTTTTATTTGTAATATATGTTTTAGTCCCTACAGGCCATGCATTCATACGTTTTATTTACTCATGACAACGAGACATTTTTATTTGTTTTTTGGAGATGTTGAGTTATTATTGTCATTATCTTGAAGTAACTATGTTGTTTCCTAGAACATTTTGTGAGGATCTGGAGATAAGGAAACTATATTTCCCGAGGAAGTGACAGAATTAACCTTTTGGCATGAGAAAACAAAAAAAAAAGATCTTGTTGTCAAGAGGAAACGATTAATACAATGTATGACTGCATGGTCTTTGAGGGGTTTCCGTAGGTTTGAGGCAGCCACATCACAACATGTCGACACTGAGCCAAATCAAACATCATTATTATTACAGGCTTCATTACTAAATCACTGATTATTAATTTTTCCATCAGAGCTCTGTGTGCTTTATTAACTGGAAAACTGGCTTCCCTGTTTGAACACTAATAAACCCTCAATCAACCGAAAATAATTAAGTTTAATATTATAGCTGGTTTTCTGGTTAACTCCAAAACTCCCAAAGAGCAACTTTGAACATGGCAGAAAGTTGCATTAAAGATACACCCGCCTAAGCAGCGATTCTTAGTAGAATAAGCATATACAGTAAAATATAATTTAATGTAGTGTGTAGAGTATTGACTTTCCAAAACAGGCTAACATTATCATAATCATAATCTAAAATGTATATATTCAATATCCTGTTGAAAATACTAAAACTGAAGCATGTCATCTCTGTCCTGTTTGTCCAAGTAAGTATATTTAAGCTGTTTCTGTGTTCGCTGTGCAGGACGGGGCTGTTGTGTTAGAAGGAAATAATAATAGTGAAATGGAGGCAGAGGAACAGACAGAGGTGGAGTGACCTTGATAAAGCCATGAAAGAAAGAGAGAGGAGCTCCAGTCTTAGAGATGTCGGGGGGGACGTGTGACCCAGCACTCCCCCCTTGTCCTCACTCTCTCACAAAAGCAAACCTCCCACTTGTTTTTGCTTCTCGCTCATCACGTAACAACGCCACGGTTTTGTGTGCTGTAAGAGGAGGAGGAGGAGCTGAGTGAGCACTGTGAAATTGGTTTAGGAGAAGAAACACGCAAGAAGACAGAAATGTGGACAGACATGAAGTTAATTAATAAAACTACTGCAAACTTGTGGAAGGTGTTGTACCGTTTGATCAGAGAGCCCTGTGTGATGCATTGTATCGCCTTCAGCGAGACAGCTGGTCCAAGGACGTTCACTTCATGTCAGAGGTAACATTCCTTGATGCTTGTTCAGTTAATACTTCACTCTTATACTGCATCATTCATAGCCTGGGCTCTAATAGAGACTGACAGTTAATCTAAAAACATTAGACCTGCATCCATCAGCACACTAATACAGCGACGTTGCAGCTGATCAGTGATCCAGCTGCAGTTGAAATCATCTTGGGCTTATTTTAAAATTCACTCCACTGTGGGCTTTTTTTAACAGTGGTCAGCTCTTTAATACTGTCCGTCAGTCACTGATTCACACCGTGGCGGCTGCCATGCAAGGCACCTGCCCGCCCATCAGGAGTAATCTCTATAAAAAGAATCAGTAGGCAAGGGGCATGAGCAAGGGACCGGAAACATTCTGGTTTCTGTTTGTAGTAGTATTGTTCCAATAAGATAAGATGAGATAATCCTTTATTCGTCCCACAACGGGGAGAAGTACAGCAGCAAAGTGGACAGTGGCAAAGAATAAAGGGCATTTATAGAAAATAAAAACAAATGAATAAGTGAACAATAATCCAACTGATATGATAAACAAGCTACATAGAGGCTTCACTATTGCCGTTGAGGTAAGAGCAGTGATATTACAATGGTTCCATGCAGGTTACAAGTCTATGTCGAGATCGAAACATTATCATGTGAAAGTCCAGATGTTGACTCTGTGTCTGCCAGCAAAATGAAGCCCTTACAGACATAATAATGTTTCAATATTCCACTATAACAAGATCATGTTTGCTAGAGTTGTAGAAATATAGTATATGTATATTTAGTATAAAACTTATCAGTGATAAAATGCAGCCTAGCACGTTAGCATCCTGAGTGTCAGGTCCTTCCTGCTAATGCTTCAGGTTATTGCCTGTATCATCTAAATTTCCATCTAGTGCTATCTTTAGAGGATACGTGTTAAACTGTCATTAATACCTGGTTTGTGATCATATATCTGAATATATCTTCTTGAAATGAGTAATGACATGCTCGACTATTTCAGCTAACAGTGTTTTTGTGAGCAAATTATGCTAGCGTTAGCAAGCGTTAGCAAGCTAAGATGCAAAACAAAGATGGTAAACACTGTAAAAAGTCCACCTGCTGAACATCGGGATGCTACGGTTGTCTTTGGGCGCTTTCTAGCAAGTTTACATTCAGCTCAAAACACCACATATAACTGTTTACTTGACTAGCTATTCTTAGTTTTGTAGCATACGTCTTCAAACAGATGCTAAATTACAATGTTATGGTTTACTGCTGGGCATTTCACAGCCTGAAATATTAGCATTGCGTAGTGTTAAAATGCTCCATACAGGCCAAAGTATCAATAATCTGATGGGTGCATCAGGAAGGAGTAGGTCACAATGTTTTTTTTTAGCACAGCCCAAGTCATTTAATCATTGCAAAGGGCTATCATGCTCAGCACACAGAAATACCCTGTACTATTAAGTTATATACCTCTGTTTCCATCAATCTCTTTGATCTGTACTTCCTTTGGCAAAAGGAAAACGTATCTTAAAGCAGCTCTGGCGAATTAGCCGGCCTACTTAAATCTTCTCCCTGAGCAGACTGATGGGTCAATGTGGCCTGTTAATGGTAGGTACTACATCACGGCGATACGGTGCTGTGTGTAAGGAGGATGAAATGTTTTTGGCAGTCGGAGCTTTTGGCTGTATATCAGGGAAACATTTAAAATGGAAGGAAGTTGCCACAACCAATTAGCCAAAAATAGTACAGTAATTTTCCATCAGAGTAGATTAGTGGATTTAATTGAGCAACTGTCTGCCCGTACCAGCTAAAAGGGAAAATTGTCCATTGGATCACCTTCAAAATATAACATTTTTTTTGGGGAAGACTTTTAATGGCCTTTATTCCAGGAACCGATGTTACAGCTGGCTGGCAAAACTAATTTTGTTTCAACTTCTTTGTCCCTCTATAAAAGTATTTTCTTGGCCCAGATTCTCTGAAATGTTTACCCCCTACCTCGATAAGTTTGAACTGTGCAGGCTAGGTGACCCTCCTCATTCAGTTGCTGCAGCTGTGTTATGAACAGGAATACGGACAGGCATGCCCGCGCAATTAAACTGACTGTGCATCTGCCTCACAGTAACATATCCAATGAGAAATATTGCAAATTTGTACCATGAGAACTGATGTAGTAAGTAACTTCCCCCCTCCCAGATGAATCGGCACCCTTGTCATTCTCACAAAGCTGGACTGTCAGCGGTCTTTCACACTGATATTGTTAGTATGCAGACCATTAGACCGAGCCTATAGACATGGAAATGAAGTGGGGAGAGAGAAGGAAGGAAAGAGAGAGAGATGGAGTAAGCTGTGTTGGCATAGCTTGGCCTCTGTCCAACGCGCACACACTCACAGGCATGCACAAAAGGCCAAACACACAAACATGGCCAAGGAATCGTTCAAGGTTTGTCCAGATGGGATATTACTCAGATGTACAGCTTGATTCAAAGGTCTCATTGACTCCGTCAGGTCAACTAAAGGCCACCGCAAGCCGGCGCTTACAAAAAAACAGGATAGTGTAACTACAGATGTCATCAAGTGGATTAAGAGACGGATTTTCCTTATTTGTTATTCATGAGTCTAAAAAAGTTGCAAGCCAAAAGGAACCAGTGGCTCGACATTGATGCTTCTAAGTTTACGACAGACTTTTAAGACTAAACAAACCTGAGTCCCAAATAGAACCAATGGAAATGAGACCTGTTGTCAATCAGAACCAACTTTGTTTGGGTCCAATGGTTCCTTTGGAAGCAAGATGGGAAAGTGGTTGAACTTGCAGCTTTCCTAATGAAGCAATACCTTTTCACAGCATCATTTAAAAGCCACATATGTTACACTAATGGCCACGTGCATGAGAAACCTAAGTATAAAAATGCAGCTTGCATTTTAATGCAGAAAGCTTAAGTGTCTTGTTGTTATATTGATATTAGGTTCCTGCACACAAAGACCAAAAATCCAGTTGTGACAACATGCTTCATCAATTAGTGGCATGTCTGATTGAGAACCTGCTTTCAGGTCCGTTGAGGTGTAACTTTACAATGGTAGTGTGATCTTGATCATAGGATAATATACACACAAGAACCTCCATCTTAATCATGGCTGACACATTCCATATGTCCTAAATACAAAGCCCCAAATTACCTCATTGTGTTCTCATAACCCAGATCTAATTTAAAAACAGGTCCCAGTTTCCCCTTCGTGCTTGCTATTTCTTGACACACATTTTAAACCGAAAAAGGAACTACAGACCAATTTCAAAATAATAAAAAAATGAATTTGTTCTTGTGCTTTCGCTTTGTCTTTCTCTCTCCTCTGCTGGAGTTTAACCTTTGACAGAGGCACATACACCATCTGTCGTTTCTGGAGCCAAGCACTCAGAGCCTAGTGTTGCTTTTGGCCTGTGCTTGGACAAGAAAGAACTGGATGATGGGAGGCATCAGACAGAGAGACAGGCTGACAACCCCACAGACAGACAGAAAGTAGGCCAAACTATGTGGCGCTTCAAGGGTTTGTTTTTATGGAACAGACAGTATGAAATAACTATAAAAACACGCTAATAATACAAAGGCTTGTATTGTTTTTTTTCATGGCTAAATGGTCCAGTCACATGTGCTTGCATGTGTTCCTGTGAATAACAGTCACTTATTTAAAGAAAAATGAACATTATATCTAATTTCAATTCATCAATTACCATTCTAACATTGTATATGATGTTCTTTAATAAGCTAAACTAATTCATGTGAATCTACACTAGTATATTTTTTCCAGAAATAACCAGAAACAGCAACAACAATAAATCAAAGTCATTTCAATTAAGCGCCATGATTCAGTTCAGCCATGAAACTCTATTGATAAGTCATCATCACATTCCATGTACACGATAATGATTCATCCTTCTCTGTAGAAATAATCTAATTAAATTGATCAAAAAAACAAATCTCAAAGGTGAACTATTCCTCTCATGTTATAATCGTACAACCTGTCTAGGCTATAACAACACACTCAGTTTTACACTGTCATTAAACACCTTTATAACCTTTACTTGAGTGGATTGTATAAAATGGCCTTACAGCTAAAGTCTCGAGTAAATAACTCACCCATCTCGGCACTGCAGAAGAGCTGCTGAGGGTGTGATGGGTGGCAGCTACATCCATCCACAAGTTCCTCCATGCCTGCACCAAGCAAAAGGAGCACCCAGAGCCCCAGACACGCACTCTGCTCCTGGGACATGGCCATGATGACTCTGGCTGCCTCTGACTGCTCCAGCACGCAATGAATTGACTGCCACCTCTTCTGATCCTGTTAAGTTCTCTTTGAAGCAAATCAGGGCGGCAGTGAGCAAGGGAGGGCAGAGGAGGGTTGACGAATTACGATGAGCTCTGCTGAGCTGAGAGGCAGCTGTGGACAGAAATGTTTTCATAAGTTTAAAGTGCACCTCTGAATTCAAGCTGGAGCAAATAACCTAGTGGAAGCGTTGGTGACTGTGGTGGTGCTGCCACTGCTCCCTGCCTCCCTTCTCCTTCCCTCCCTGTAGACAACACACAGAGAAACTTACAATAGTTGGATCCCCTCTCACTCTGGTCTTGAATGCTGAGAGGGTCGCACACAGGGAGCCTCTTATGTACTCAACAATTTAGGGACAGCCTCCTCAAGCACAGGAAAAAAAAACGACCATCCTTTGCAGCTTCTTCGACCCTCTTTTGATGTTCTCCCTCCCTCTTCATCCCGAGGCGGCCATACTGAAACGTTTAGACAAGTGTTACTGATTCGATTTCTACTCCAGTCAATATCAAATTAATATCTATATCTATATTAATATCTATATATAATCCAGTGTCCCTGCATTTAGTAATATCACCTCGTTAGATATCAATCATATACAGTATATACTGTATATTGGTTTCCTTGGTTGAACTTCATATTTGTTTAAGGCAACTGTGTTTGTTAAACGTTTCCTTTCCATCATACGTCTGTGACTAACAATGTTTTTCACCATAGGGTCCCTTCAGTGTCTTTAAATGAATAATTTCTGTGTTCATCCTTAGTTGTTCATGTTATTCATCCATTAATGAACCATTTACTTTTCAGATTACAACACCAAGTTTCCCAGTGGTGGTGAAGATCGGACACGCCCACTCTGGAATGGGAAAGGTGATGTTGCTTCCTTTGCAACAATTTAAATCTAAATATTTTATAGTAATACATTTCTGTGTAAAAAAGCAAAATATGATTTTTATTTATATGAAAACTCTGGCTTACTTTTACTAATCGGACTTAAATGAAATCACGACATCTTAATGAGAAAAGCTAAGCTAGGCTACTGCACTGCAAAAATGAATAAGACATGTAACACTTCATTGTACTTTTGGTGCTGTAGGTCAAAGTGGACAATGTGAGTGACTTCCAGGATATTGCCAGTGTGGTGGCCATCACTCAGACCTACTGTACTACAGAGCCATTCGTCGACGCCAAGTACGACATCAGGGTCCAGAAAATCGGATCTGACTACAAGGCATACATGTAAGTGGGATCAGGGCTCAGGGTATGCTGTATGCTGTATGCGTATGCACAGTTTGCAGTTGTGACTCATTGAACTGACATTGATTGACAGGGGAAACGTGATATTCATACAGTTTCTTTAATGAGACATCATCCTAGTGACCTAAAGTCCACAGCCAGTTATGTACTTCATGCTCTGTATGTTTTATAGTACTCTGAAAGTAAAAGAAGCATCATAATTGATTGATCTGCTCGTATTTTTCCAGGCGAACATCAATCTCCGGTAATTGGAAGAGCAACACCGGATCTGCCATGTTAGAACAAGTAGCCATGACTGACAAGTGAGTTTGTACATTAGTGTTGCTCAGGCTGTCCTCGTGTCACCCATACCCATCTTGAGTTTTGTCACGTGTCCTATTGTCCTCACAAAGCCGATCCATTAAGCGGAAATCAGTATCAGATGGCCAAACACACAGATGTTTGGAAATGGGTTGTTGTCAGTGGATGGATGCTGCACTGAGCATTTATTATGGGAGTTTGCGACCCTTTAAAATGCATATTTGAGATGTTACAGCAGGATTAGCCTGCAGCAAACCCAATTTAGAGTTGGTGCACCAGGTTAGGTGTCAGGATGAATGCCCTCAGGAACACCATTTGCACTGGCATAGTAGGTTCTACTTAACCGATACATAAGTCAAGATTGTTCATAAAGTTTTGTACCATTCTAAAACTTTTTAACAAGCTAACGCAAGACGATGTCAGGCAAGAAAACAAGTTCTGCTTCCGTGCCCCGACCTTCCAGTGCAAAGTCGTATCCTCTTAACCCACCTCAACTTCATCACATCGGCAAAACAGTCACTGTGCACACTGTTAGCCGGTGGGTTGTTTCTCGTGGACAGATTACAACAACCCTTGTTATGCATGCATCCCTCTGTGACAGGTACAAGCTGTGGGTCGATACCTGCTCGGAGATCTTTGGAGGGCTGGATATCTGCGCTGTCAAAGCCATCTGTGGCAAGGATGGCAACGACTACATTACTGAGGTGAGAGAAAACACACGGATGAACGGATGAATGGATGAATGGATGTCACCGTCTATCACTGCATTTATTGACTTCCCTGTGGGAATTGTGTTTCAGAAGTGTACTAATAAGGTCTTAAATTTAGCATATCTGGCCTAATTTACACTGCTGGGGCCACAGATCGTCTGTCTGGGAATAAACTGGTTGAACCTAACCTGAATACAAATTCTGAGTTAACTGTCATATGGTGATATTTCTACGTTTTTCTCGTGGTGCACCTTGTTCCCTCCAGCTGCCTTTTCCAGCTCTCCTTTTTTCACAGTCTTGGCGGCAAAACCACAAAGGTTGTGAATAGCACATTTATTAAGTAATGTGCTCTGCTGTCATAATATTATTGTTGCATAAAGCAGAAGTTAGTGTTTCAGTATGGAAAATGTCTAAATATTCTGATCCCAAGCATCAACATTCGAAATAACAGTTGCAAGTGAGCTTCCAAAGGAAAGTGCGAAATTAGATCCAGTGAGCACCATCCACTGGAGGCAACAGGAGCCAAATGTAGTCACTGTGTCACAGCTGGTAGAGTTAAAACTGAAGAGGCAGGTCAAGGCTGGAAGGACATTCTCATTGCTTGGTTGCAAGGTTTTTGACAGGGAGCCGGGCCGTAGTGACAGAAGAAGCAGGAGGGACGTTGGAACGACAAAGGCCTTTGAACAAACTCTGAGGGAGAGACAGTTTCAGGTTAACACAAGCAGACATGTTCTTGTTCATGCTCAGACAGTTAGAAAGACAGATTGAGGTTCAAGTTGAGATGGAGAGTGCATTGGGGAAAATGATTTATCTATCATATACTGTAACTCAGCTAAACTCAAAAAGAAAGGAAATAATGAGAGCAGAGAGGATCTACAGTTCAACAAGCACACATGTATGCATGCTGGGACTCAGGGGTTCTCTCAGCTGAGGCATCCAGGACTTAGGAAGAAGATTGGCTTGTAGAAGAGCTACACAAGGCAAAAAAAAAATCGGAACTGGATGTAACTGGAGAAGAACTGAGACCCACAGAATTTAATGAGGCCACAAGATTGAGCTGTTGAGTGGCCGAGAGTTCAACAGGGTCAGGGAGCTACTTGACAAACCATGGTTTGTAGGACGCAAGCTTAATTGCTATAGAAAAATCTCCCTGCTCTGAACTGGAAGCCTCTTGGAAGTAGGTAGAGAGCCACTCACTGGTGTAGGTCAACTCAACACCCTCATCCATGGGAAGAGCAGGCCGTTTTTGTAAGGAGTCCTGTAACTAACCATTTTATTGGGATGAATAATGCTTAAATCGTCCTGACTGAAAATGGATAACTAAGCTTAGGTAAACAGGTGTTGGTGCTGATGCAGGACAAATTTGGACTTGAAGAGGTGTTTAAAACATTCTGCCGGTGTCTCGAAAGTTGAGCCAACATGGAAGCATAAATGAATCTGCAGATCCAACTCCAAAGTTATCCTCTCAGCCTCAGTCACCATTGTGTTACAGTGTTACACCAACCGCACTGTGTAATTGCAGAACAAAGCTGCCAGCGCACAAATATATATGCTGACAACAGCGTAGGGCACTTGCGTTGGCCGTAACGAAGGCTCTGCCTTAAGCACAACTATAACTCAACCTTAGGACAGACAATGCAGCAGAGGAGAAAAGATGACTGGGAGCGAGAAGCACGAAATAAAGGAGGACAATTTGTGCAGAAATGAGGCATGACATGGTCTTGATAAGCTCCATTATAACAGCAGAGCCCATTGAAAGAGTCTGAGGCTGAAGATGATACAGGAGTTACAATGACAATCACTGTTGGATCCAAGCCCGTTATATTCAATGTTTCTATGCATCCCACCAGAATGAGATGCACAGTAGAAGGTCAAGTATGTTCAATACCGTAATGACAATGGAAGAACGTGCGGCCACAAGAGTGCTTTGTATTTGTGGCCGGTTAGCCAACAACCTTTTAGTTTTAACCTTAACTTTTTCAATCTTAAATCATACTTTTTTTTCTTATCCCTGTTCCTTCTTCCCAGGTTGTGGGTTCATCTATGCAGTTGATTGGCGACCACCAGGCGGAGGACCGCCAGCTGATCTCAGACGTGGTGCTGGCCAAGATGAGCCAAGCAGTGGCTGCCAAGACGTCTGGTGCTTCCCGCTCACCTGCCCGCTCCCCTCAAGGCCAGAAGCCAACTACTGTGCAGCCCCAGCAGGTAAAGACTTAGTTAAATTAAATACACATGAAGCAAGTGTATTTGAATTCATGTCCTTAGAAATAACTACAGATAACTCATACAACATTTGCTTCAGTTCTCCATGTAAGTGTAATGAGAGGAGGCTCTTACGAGAAATTCAAGCCATTAATGCCTGCAGGACAATCATTTTATTGAAGCGGCTGTTCACAGTTCACTGCTGATTCTTTACCAAAACCCTCTTACCCATGTTTGCCTTGTCTTCCCTACTCTCTCTCTCGCTCCCTCTTCTATCCACAAACCCCTCATCCTCTCCCAGAGCGCTGCCCTCAAGGAAGGACTGACAGATCCGAACAGGACCACAGGCCAGCGCCCTCAACCTCAAGGTTGTCTGAACACTGTTCCCCATTGTCAAACAAATGCTGCCGTTGTAGATTCAAAGCATGTCTAGGAAAAACTCTGTGAACCACTCAGGACAGTAAAATCTCAATGATGGTGAGACATGCATTCACTTTCAAAACAAGGACTGCCGTTCAGAGGAAAAACTCACTGGGAAAGGTTTTTTAATAAAGGTTTCCTTAACAAAGAGACATATTTAAACTGAGGAATAAATATGGTTTGGTTTCTAGTTTTGATCCATTGGGGCTCAGTGGGGGTTTTTTCCCATTGACTTACAGTTCAGGAATGTAGAAATATTCCATAACCCATATTAACATCACAAGTGTGAGAGAATACAGCTGATAGTTATGAATAAGGGCAGTTTATATGAGTAATGCATCTCCACTTCCACTTCCACTGAAGGCAACAGTGTCTCAAAGTAATGCAGTGGTTTCTATAATAGGCTGTCACACCACAGTACAGTATACAGTAGAGTATTTTGCACCTAAGCAGCATATTAGATTTAATTGCAGTGTTAGTGTGGTCATGTGTGTGCTCGGGGCTGATGCGTTAAAATCTGTCTTGACAACGGCAGTGGCAAAACAGTGCATAACATGCTTAATTAACAAAGCCGTTATTTGCACCTTCAGGTTTCTGTCTTTGTGATCCATGCTCATTATATTGCAAATTGACTTGTGCAAAACAAATAGATTTCTCTCTGCCAAGCACCAGAGACCCTTTGGAAGATGTGAATGTTTTGTGCAGAGCAGCTTTATTTTCTATGTGGTTGTATGTTAACCTTCATTATCATTGTTTGTGTTGCTATACCTGTCAAAGTGGTTTACATGTTGCACGATAGATATGTGTTTAATGAGCTTCTTTCTCTCCACGGTCATTCCTTATTTGTATATGCATGATCTTAGATCAATGATAGTATAGATGCGCCAATATCTCCAAGGTAATTAAAATGTAGAGTAATTCAGGGGTTGTATCGGCAAATTATTGTTGTGTCAGTTTTACAAATTCAGTGTTGTATAAATATTGTTTTCTTTGGTTTGTACGGCTGCGTGAGTATCAAGCAGCCATTGGGATGCTTTATGACAAACTCAGATCAAATGTAAGACTGGACATTTAGGTGTCTGACAGCAATGCGTCTGAGAATGTCTGGGATGATTTTTTCAAGTTTGCATATGTAAATAATTACTATAATTTGCATACTTAACCATCATCCTGCATCCAGGAGAGTGAATTATCCATCATTGGAAACTGCCCTGCCTTGCCTCTTTGTAGCATGCGTGTGTGTGTGTCTTGTTTGATGTCAATGTTCTTTTATGTCGTTGTATCATGTCTTGTCTCTTTGTTGATGTTTTTCCATTCTCCCATCCGTTCCCTTCATTTCCACTCCTCACACTCCTCCTAATGGTCAAATGAGTTGCTGTGCATAACGGGAACTGGCATGATGAATCACTACCCCTCTTAACTGCTGATCTGACGCCCTCTGCTGGTCAGTAGAGTTCAGAGCCTGCTTTGCCCCAGTCTGCTCTTAAAAGATGAGTTGTACTTTCATCAAGATTTTTATGAATACGGAAGATCATATTGTGAATGAGCATGTTGAGACTTAAGCTCAATACCGGGGTCCTGTTATGCTTTGATGAATGTTGAAGACTCCTGGTTTTCAAGCTGCACCGAAAGGTCAAAGGTTTTTCTTTGTGCAGTAGTGAAACTATAATCTAATGAATATTTTTCTCAATCTTTTAGGTGCACCAGTGAAGTCACAGAGTGTAGAGCCATCAACAGAGGCACCTAAGAGAGCCTCTGAACCATTACCAAAGCCTAGCCAGGCGCAAAAAACGGGTCCTAGTCAGAAGCCAAGTCCGGTCCAGAAAGCTGCCTCTGTCACAAGGCCTCCAGTGCAGAGGCCTCCCCCGATGACAAGAGCTCCATCCGTCACAAAGTCAGCACCAGAGCCTACATCCAGCCCAGCCCCTACCAGAGGTTCACCATCATCCCCAGCTAAATCAGCAGCAGCTGCAGCTCCAGGCTCTCCCCAAACCAGAGCAGCAGCAGCAGTTACAGCTCCAGGCTCCTCTCAAGCCTCAGCTCCTGCCCCGGTTTCTCCCCAAGTCTCAGCTCCTACCACAGAGCAGCCCAAATCCCAGCCTACTGGCTCCCCAGCACTGGCTCCTGGCAAACCAAAAGAGCTGCCTCCTAAACCAACACCACCTGCAAAGCCCATCCCTCCTGTACGCAGGAATTCCAAACCGCAGCTTCAGCCAAAACCCCAAACCCCGCCTCCTCCTAAAGCTTCACCTAAATCCCAGCCCTCTGCCCAAACCGCTCAGGCCTCTGATGCTGCGTCAGCCCCTACCACAGCACAGGTTCAGTCCCCAGCCAAAGCCAGCCAGTCTGCCCCTAATGTCCAATCTCCAGCTCGGGCTCAGGATCAGCCCAAGCCCTCTCCTTCCCCGAACCCTGAACCTGTCCCAGCTGAAACAGCCGAAGCCTCCGCTGAGTCTGAAGTTCCTGAGGATGAACAAGCATCCCAGCAAAAAGCTCATCCTCTGCTGAAGTAAGAGCCATATTATCAACACACTGTTGATAATGCAAAGATATGAGTTTCAGTGGGTCATGTGTGGTGTTTATTGAGTAATTCCGCTGTAGAAAGAAATGTATGTAATTGTATTCCACATTATTATTTTCCGCAATATGAATACTCTCAGCAATAAAACTATGGATAGAAGTTGTGTTTCTGAAGTGTCTTTTAATGTGACACTTCTGTTAAAATTGTTAACTGTTTACAATGTGTCTCCAGGATCAATGTACAGATATTGTATGTGACTTTCTGGCCCTCTTACACATTTCCCTGTGTGTTTCCTTCCTCATTGTTCTGCTCACTCACTCTTGTAACATTCCCATTATCTTCCCTCTCCCTTCCTTATTTCCCTCCCCTATCATTTCTTTCCTCTTTCCTCTCCCCCCCTTTGTCCGCCTCCCTCTCTTCCTCCTTCCCAGTAAGTCCCAGTCCTTGACCAATGCCTTCAACGCCTTCAGCGACTCCACTTTCTTCCGCGGAGTCTCGAGCTCTGGAGGTGATGGCCAAGACGAGGTGAAAGCCGAGACCATTCGCAACCTCCGAAAGTCCTTCGCCAGCCTTTTCTCTGACTAAGCACACCTGAGCCCTAGTCAGCCCCCTCATTGATTCTATCCCCCCCCCTTTATCCATTTGCCAGTGATGACTCGATTGACATTAAATGTGAACCAGTCTGAGATTAAACTTTGTGTGTTAACTGTACTGTACTCCCTCCGTCCTGGTCCCTCCTCCCCTCCACTTTCGGCTTCTCTGTGAGCATAACAGCGAGGCCTCCAGGGTAGGATGTTCAGTGCATGATAACTGGACCGAAGGAGTTACGTCATTGATGTAGAAGAGAATAGAATTCAATAGAATAACAAAATGTCTATTTTTCCCAGAGTAAGCAACAGCTTGTGAAAGTATATGAAAAGTATATCCGAGACTGCAGATGGAATGTAAATACATTATTTACATATATACAATATATAAATATATACAGATATATGTAACTATAAAGGGAGAAAAGCCAATACTAGATAATTATCCAGTTGTCCTTTTCAATTAGCTTTTATCAGTGACATAACTCTTTCATTCAGTGGTTAGATTTACTCTCATTTTAAATAATAATGAGATATTTGACATGATGGGTTCCCCCGTTGTTACAGTATTTTACAGTGAATCAGTTTTGGTCAGTGAGTGAAATTGTGAGTAAAAGACAAACTACTTCTTTAAAGAATTTGTTCCTGTGTAAATCCAGCCGTTGTGTCTCTGGTCCTTGACTACTGAGCTCATCATCGTTGCACAGTAGCCCCCTCTTTTGTCTTAAAAGCCTTGAATTCATCGTCGTGTGAGGGAGTTTGAACTACGTGTATGTTCATCTGTGTTCAATTGTTATGCATGGCTCCTCCAAGTGGCTCGGTGTGACTTTTGGAGCAGAGGGGAGCTAGATCAGTGTTGAGTTTTGCCCTCCGTTGCCTCTCTCTCTTTCTCTCTCTCTAGATGTTGTAGCCTTATTGTGAACATGTTTTCAATCCACAGCTACGTCTGTTAGCTGTGCAGACCTGAGTCGATCACGGCTTGGAATCCGTTCATCTACTTCAAGGGTTTGATTAGATCGGGGCTTGCTTTCAAAACTTTAGGACACAAGAAAATCAATCCTACGAAAGTAAATGAACGCATTTCAAATCTTGAAAAGACTTGTGTCTGTAGCTGTGACTGGTGATTTCTTGTTTCACGTCTGTGTAGATCTATCAACTGTATTGTAATTTGTTGATTATTCTCATTAAAAGACATTGAGACAGTAGTGCAATAACACCTCGACATGACTGTTGAGTGCTGTCACCCTATTATAAATATGAATATGATCATCCATAAAGGACCTGTGTATCTGTTAAATACCCCGTTCTTACATTCCCTTTAAGATTCCTTTCAGTGCCGACCTTCCGGGTTACTTTGTAGTGATCAGCTGGGTGTGAGATTACAGCGTTTTAAAGATGTGTTGTCAATATAAGGCAACCTGGAAAGCACTTGAGTTCAGTTATTTTCAGCAGAAATTCTGAATTTCAAACTCATATGTGTTAGAAAAAACATCTCAACATGTAAGAACCTGTCTGCTTATGCATCATCAGTAGTACGTTGTAAGTCAATTATACTGTATTGTATGTATGTATGTATGTTTGTATGTATGTATGTATGTATGTACAGACAGGTGACAAATTAAAGGAAAAACCTTGATAAATAGATATAACAAATGTAGATCCTTCCATCCAGGGAGAAAGAGGTGTATCAGTGGTTTGAGTTTACCATCCTCCAAACACCTAATGAGGAAATAATGTAATAACAATGCTGCCCTACTGAGACATTTTATGTTGGTTCCTCCTTTTATCTGTCACCCATCTGTATGTCATCTCAGGAGTTTATTTTTTTGTAATATATGGATTTATTTATTTTTTTGAAGCTCCATATTTATGGTACAGTATATATTGGTTGTTTTGTATTGTGTTTATCTTTGTAACGCAATACTGCTTTGCATGATCTGGTGACTGATAATGTTTTATTTCTGTACAGATAAATAATTAATAAAGGTGTGGTTCCATCATTCCACTGACTCACCATGTGAGATTCATGCAAGTGACTTTTGATTCAGTGATAAAGTTTTCTTTACTTAGATGCTTCATTAATACTGATGCAGCATCTCCTTTGAGGCCGTAGCGGGATACGGTTGTGACAAAGTGATGATTAAATTTGGGGATGCCACACAACGATTCCGTTCAAGTGTGTTGGATTCAGTATTGACCAATGAGAAAACTAAAAGTG